>PVKS010004080.1:0-96945 GCA_004027875.1 Aplodontia rufa
CATGGGTTAATCATTCATTCACTTGGAATTTGCACTTGCCTTGCCTATTTTCATTACACAATTCTTAAGTTCTTGGCACAAAATGAATTTTTGAGATTTTCAAGTTGGATGAGAGAGCCAAAGTCCCTTGCTTTCTTTTCCGTTTACATTTGTGTTTACCTGACTCTGCCTTCACCTGCCTTTACTTGCTAGATTCTCATGTGGCCTCTGAGCCTCACCTGAACAGGGGTCTAGCATTCCGGGGTAAACTCCTCTCAGCTTCAAGCCCCTGACAGAACCTTTGCCCATCAGTCCCACAATTCATCTTATTCCAGGTCTGTCCTGTTGTTCTCCTGATGGCCAGATCTTCTTTGTGACAACCAAAGTCAAGCCTAGAACATCCTAATGACTGAGGACCCTTGGTTAGCATCAGCTTGCCTTTCTCAGAACTGGATTTTCCTCCTAAAATGCTGCACTCTAAATCATTCATTCTCTTTGTCAAGTAGGTTTCAACTATTTATTGATAACAACCATGTGTCAGATACCATTCTATTGATATGATGCTGACCATGATATTCAGTCTCTTCTATCATGGAGTGTAAGTTCTGCAGAAAGTAATAGACCAAGAAAAACCCAACAAACGAAAGTTATTGAACAAAATTCAAGTAGTGTATGCATAAAAGAAATAATCGCCATGCTAAGACATTCTACTAAAACAAAAACAAAGAGCTGAAAAGGGAATGGAAGAAGAGGATGGTCACAACATTCCCAAGACATCATTGAAACTGATGTCAAGCAGAACAAATGGAACTATCCCTAGAATTATGATTAAAGCACACACATCCAGGGAATCAAACTGTGCAAAACCCTAGACACTGCAGGGCACTTGTTGTTCAAGAATTGAATGAAGGCACATTGGCATGGCAGAAGGAATGGGATGAGTGACTCTAGCTCCTTGTTGCTGCTGTCACAAATTGCCAGAGACTTAGTGTCCTAAAACAACACCAGCTGGAGTTCTGGAGAGCAAAAATCTGGAATCGGTCTGACTAGGCTAAAATCAAGGCTTTGCCCGTCATAGTTACGTTCCTGGGGAAGCACTAGGGAGAAAGTCACGTCCTTGCCTTTTTTTGGCTTCTGGAGGCTGCCTGTTTTCTTTTGTGCCTCCCCTTCTAGCAATCACATCATTCAAAGCCCTGCTTCTATCATCACAGCTTCTTCTCTCCCTCCTGTCTCTCTTCTAAAGTACCTGGAATTACATTAGAACTACCCAGACAATTCAAGCTAATACCCCATCTCAAGATCTTTAAGTTGCATCTGGAAAATTCTCTTTGTCAGATGAGTTAACATATTCACAGGTCTTGGGAATGAAGATAGTATGCACTTTGAAGGAGAAGTGTGTTATTATTTTCTCTACCCGCATGATAGAAGAGGATTGCAGAAATATGAAGTTCCAAGCATGGAACATAGGAAATGGGAAGTAATAAATGGGAAGCTATGGAGGATTTTAAGGGCAAAAATGTCATTTTCTTGCTTACATTTCTTAAAGAGAGCATCTGTACCAGTATATGGAGAAAAGATTTAGGATGGGAAAGAGGGTTGATAGAATCAGAGAGAGGTTTGGGGGTGTAGTTCAGTAGAAGAACATATACTTAGCATGCTCAAGCCCCTTCAGTCCTCAGCACCAGAAAACAAAAAAAACAAACAAACAAACAAAAAGCTATAGTGCTCCTTAGGGTCTAGCAATGTGGTTCAGTGTTTGATTGGGCTTAGCATGCACAAGGTTCAAGGTTCAATTCAATTAACAGTATCAAAAAAAAAAACAAAATCAGAGAGAAAGAAAGCTATCCCTTTAAATTGAGTAAGAGATGGTAATTGTTTAGGCTAAAACAGTGGCAATAGAGATGGAAAGACAAAGGAAAATTCAATTATATCAATTCAATTTGATAGTAGAATACAAATACCCAATGAAGCAGTTGCCAAAAATCAAGGTTAATTCTTAGGTTATAAACAATTTGTGTATGATGAGGAAGAGTAAAGACAGAAGATGAGAGAGGGGATTCTAAACCCTCAGAAACCAATTACTGGACTCTGACCTTTTCAGACTTAGTTGTCATGTGCACTTGACCTCTTATCTGTGATGGACACTTGCAGTCTTCCTAAATTACATTTTCTTCCTCCTGGGATATTATATGAAGCTTCTTTTACCCATTTTAAACTCTAATTCTAAGTTATATTTACCTGTTCCATACTGTCACTGCTAATAATTCTTGCTATTCATTAAATGTGAAATTTTCTGTCCTTTACTCAGTAACTTCCAAATGAAACTACCTCCTATCTAATAGCCATCCATTAAAATAATAATTCCTTTTTAAGAGAAAGCTGGGGCTCCTAGATAGTCCCAGGACTACTGAAGGCCTTTTGAGTAATGAAAAGCTTGCTAATCCTTGAATCCAATAAAGTCAGAAGAGACTGAGGAATCTAGTCATTTGTCCTTTGCCTTGAATGTGAAGAAACGGAGACATCAAACTCTATGCACTCTTTGAGAGACAGATGCAAAACAGAAACTAAAAATTCAAGCAACAAACCTTCACATGACAAGGACACTTTCCACTGAGCCATGTTATTTCTCTGAAGATAAAAATAACAATCTGATACCAACATGTTTTTGTCCCCGTAGAGACAATAATGAGAGAGGTTATAGAAGCTCACTGTTTATTCTGTAATTTGTGAGATTTAAAACAAAATAAAACCTTTTCTGCAGAAGACTAAGCCCTCAGATATCCCTATATGAGGAAAAAAAAAAGAATAAGGGAATAATTGTGCTGCTCCAGCTAGAAGGAACAGGATGAATTGTCTTTATCATGTTACGCTAATGAAAGATGTCCAGAGAATGACTTAAATCATTTCCTTCTGTAGAAGGTTGAAACTAAACTTCAATGCATGCTTGGACAGTGGACCAAGGAGACACTAACTCAATTTCCACAATCAATTAAATCTCTGACCCTTTTTCTCAAGTTCCAGCAGCTCCCAATGGCCATCAATTGTGAAGGTGTTTTTTGGCTATGCTAGGGACTTAACTAAGACCAGTATTTCATTTTGTAAGTCACCAAACAGGTGACAAAGGATAATGACTTTCAGTCAATCTTAAGTTGGAGATAGATTCAAGCCAAAGACACAAAGGTGAATGTCCTGTACCTGTGTCCATTATGCAGTCCTGAGGTAGTTAATTTATGCTTAATGCAATTGTGTGTTTGAAAGCTGAAAGGTTCTGAGTCCTCATTAATCTTCACAGATGCATTTAGTTATGATTTGTCTTCCTGCAAGCTTTTCCTTCAATCTACTTTGGAAAGTCACACTTGCAAACTCCTCCACATTAAATAGGTGTGACTATGTATTCACAAGTCAGCCAAGCAGAGCATGTTTCTGTAAAATTCACTGCAGAAGCACAGTCAAATTCAATTCACAGTGCAGATACATGATAATATAAGAGTTTTGGTGATTGACTGCTTTTATATTGTGCTGAGAGTGGTTTCTCTGGTTAGTAACAGGTTCAGGATTTTTTTTATATCACTCAGTGATTCTCAAACCCATTATTTACTTGATTCCCATAAGATAGTGAATATATCTATTAAATGTATTGAAATTTTTGAATAAAAGTATTATAGTATCAATTCATCTTTATTTAAAACTACCCATAGACAAATAATGAGAGTCTTGGTAGAAAATTGTTCATATGTTGATAGAAGATGTTAAAATCTCTTTTTGTGCAACACAGAGACATTAATGGTAGTGTTATAGCTAGTGGAAACATCAAAATTCTCTGATCTGGGGGCTGGAGAGGTGGTTCAGTGGTAGAGCACTTGCCAGGCACGTGCAAGGAGCAGGTTCAATCACCAGTACTACATACACAATTAAGTGAAAGAAAAAGAAAAACCAGAGGAAAAAAATTTTTTAATTAATTCTGTCTCTCTCTTTCTCTCAGTCTCTCTCTTTCTTTATAAAACAAATTTTCTGACCCAAACCTTTCATTTTGCAAATGAGATGGCTGAAGCCCAGAGTGCTCACCTAAATTCTTCCATGTTCAAACAACTGATGGGATCTAAATCAAAAAGTTTTTGTTTAGTATCGAAGGTACTTTTGAATTTACCATACTTTGTCACCCACATCACATTCTGTTGGAATAATGTAAAGAATAAATTTTAAAAATCAAATAATTAATTTTAAAATTCATAAACTTTAAAAGAAGTATATTTATCTATGTATTATGTATGTGTAAAACATTTTTGCTCCTCTTAAATTGGGTGCCATCTCCCAGGAAAATTGACTATTGAATAGTGTATTTATTATTGATCATGTGCTAGAAACAGCAACTATTTTAATTTGAAAGAGGACTCAAAAATGAACAAGCACTATTTGTGTCCTTGTATAATTTAGGACCAAATTAGGGAGAATAATAATGCCAACAAATAAATCAATATTGGGACAGAAATTTAAGATGAGGAGGGTGGAAGATAACGATGTCAAAGGAGATTTCTCAATAGGAACAAAAATGTACATGGTTTTGAAATCAGGATTCAGATAGATGGAAAGAGCTAAATGTCAAAAGGCTGGAAAAGCAGAATAAGCAAAGCAGCAAAGCTAGAATCTGCAGGCTTAGAGTACAGTGATCCAAAACCTCATAGAAAATGGAAATCCCACTCTGCTTTAGGAGGAAGAGTAGAAGACCTGGACCAGTCTTCTTGACTTAAGAGCTTTTTCAATGGCCATGCTTACTTTCCACTCAGATGCGTTGAAAATTTTATTTCTTTATACAATTTAAATGATAGGAGTGGAGGTATCATTCAGCAGTAGAGCATTGCTAGCATGAGCAAGACCTTGGGTTTGATCCTCAGCATAACATAAAAAGATAAACTAGACAGAAATTTTGAAAGAGTTTATTTGAGCAAACAATGATCCATGAATTGGGCAGCTCCAAACCAGAAATGGTTTTGTAGGAAATGCTAAGGTAAGGCTTTTTATAGGACAGATACAGAATTGAAGCAAGAAAAGCATTAGATTGATTGCAATTATATAATTGCTCATTTGATTTCTCTCATTGGAAAGCCCCTAGTTATATAATTATAGATTATCTACTTTTGATTAACTAAGAATGCATTCTGTTTGTCTTTAATATATACTTTTACAAGAAATAACTAAAGTTAAGTTTTGCTTATGTTTGCAAATCAAGAGGTGTGTCCCGTGTATGCTGAGGCCTAATGGTTTTATCTACGGAAAGAGTCTTAAGAATTGGTCCCCATTTTAATTTATGCTAATAACAACATTATGACTTTGTGTTTTCTTACTTATCATGTACCACTTCTGTTGGTTTTGCTGCTTCTTTCTGCTCTCAAAAAAAAGAGGTAAATTTTCAGTCTCAACTATCAAATTGCATTTACTCATATGCTAGGAGCCAAGAATTATGGGCGCCACTGGAGTAAACTGATGTCTGATGTGAACGTGGCTTTTTATTAACTTTGTGAAGGCAGACAGCTGGAAACAATCACATAGAACAAGAAAGTATCCATGCATGAAAAGGGCAGGACAAGATACAGCCGCAGCATAGGGTACAGGCACCTAATCCAAGCTCTAGTATCCAGCAAAGCTTCCCAGAGAAAGGAGAAGTTGAATTCATACCTAAAAGATGTGTAGGTTATAGTTAAAACAAGAACATTGACATGGAGGTTTGGGAAGAAATGTTCCAGGCAAGAGGAATCAGTATGTGTAATGACCCAGAGAGAAGGAGAACCCAGGACATTCCAAATACCAGAGGAAGTATAGAAATTTGGGTCATGACTGACAGATGAGACTAGGTAAAAAGACCAAAGGAGGAAATCAGGAGGAAATTTAAAAGCTGAGGTATGTATTACATTTTCTCTTTGGGATAAAAGAGTAAATTATTTTGAACAGGTGATCAAGTCAGCTTTCTAAATAGACTTGTAACAACTTTATTAAAAAAGCATACCAAAAGGTGCTTTTAAATGGGAGATATTCTACAGGGTTTTAAAAGCCAAAATAGTGGTACTTTATCCTATAGTCAATGAAAAATGAGAGAGAAGGAGAGAGAGAGAGAGACTCATTAAATATCTGTCAAAAGAAAAGTGACAAGAAAACAGTATTTTACACATATATTCAATAACAATGCTAAAATGATGTCAAAAACAAAGCAAAGTGGGAAAAACTTACATGGTAAAAACAATGTCTATTAAGTGATGTAGCAATTGATATACTGTAATCTGAGTACACTTTTAGGTTAATCACTCCTTAAAGATTGATAGCTGCTATTGTTTGAGTATTGATATTCCTGCAAAAGTCGTGGTGAAACTTAATCCCTAGCATAATAATATTAAGGGATAGAGCCTATAAGAAAGGGATTAGGTCATGAAAGTTCCAATTTGAAGAATGGGATAAAGGTCCTTGTAAAAAGGTTTTAAAAAGTCAGTTTGGATCTTTTATCCCTCTACCATGTGAGGATGTAGCAAGAAGGTACCATCCTCGAAGTAGAGGGCAAGCCCCTACACGACATCCAATTTGCTAATCTTAGACTTGCTGACAATAAGAAATAACTTTATGTCCTTTATAAATTATATAGTTTATAGTAGTTGCTATAACATGTCAAGATGACTAAAATCATTGTGTGTACATTTTCCTTAACTCATTACAGTTACAGCTACAAAATGGTGACTTTTGATCATTTAAGACAGCTAAAGTCTTATAATTTTTGGCTTTCTCATATGTCTATTAATTTTGGAGAACATTTTATACAAAATTCAAAGCTAGAAATAAAATCAAACAAGTGTGAAAGCTTCTTTAGAGAAGATGAATATTCATGGCACATAAGTATATACTTAATAAGCAGCTGCTAGAGTACAAAGTCTTATCACTAGTCACTATTGATTAAGTTAACTCTCTTCCCTCCTGGCAAATGATTGTTTGGTTCCAGTTCCAGGAGAAATCACATTGGGTTATGAGAGCCCTAACTCAGCATTGTGTTAATCCCCTGACAGGTTCATGTCATTCATATTTTTATTCCAAGTTTTCCTTGAAAGATTAAGATTCAAGCCTCCACACCATGGGTAAAGAATACAAACTAACCCACCTCTGTCAAAGACACAGTCAGTATAAATGTTCTATTCCAACTCCTGTTTTTATTTATGGTAGCCAAAGATCTTGTATGATTTTTTGTTCTCATTTCACAGACCAGCTAAGGAAGGTCCCCAGAATTTTCCATCTTTCTTTGTCTTCATAATTGAGCCAACTCTGCTATGCAACATGTATCAAAGCCATACTCTACTTGGCATCCAATTTGGATAAAATCAAGACCTACATGGTCATACTTCTGGACCAAGAATCAACATCCAACAAATAATCACTGGGAAAATAGCATATTTCCTTCCAGTTGACAAGAAATATAAAGGTGGTCTAAATGTGTTTTAGTCAGGTATTTTTTTCTGCTGTGACCAAAAGACCTGACAAGAACAATTTTAGGAGGTAAAATTTCTATGAGGCTCATGGTTTCAGAGGTCTTAGTCCACAGAAGGCTGACTCCATCCTTTGGGTCTTGATTGTGGTGAGGCAGAGCCTCAAGACAGAAGAGTATGGCAGAGGGAAGAAGCTTACATGATGATTGGGAAGGAGAAAGAAACTCTACTTCAGATACAAAATAAATACCCCAAAGGCACATCCCCAATGACCCACCTTCTCTAGCCACACCCTATCTGCCTACATTTTCAGTTAGTTCCAATCAGGGGACTAACACGCTGACTGAGTTAGGGCTCTTATAACCCAATCATTTTACCTCTGAGTTTTCCTACAGTGTCTCACACAAGCTCTTGGGGCACACCTCACATCCAAATAATAACAAAATGTATAATTATAATTCATTGGCAACATTTGCTAAAATTTCTCTGCTCACTGATCTACTTTGCCCACATTCTATGACTGGAACTCTAGTAAATCTCTCTTAAAACCTCCTAGAGAAATAAAGACAGAAAGTGAAAGAAGAAGGAAAAGCAAAACTAATAAAGCCACACACTAAATAAGTCTTCCATACTTAGCTATTCAAAATTTTCTTCTTCCTTGTTCACTTTTCTTTATTTTTCTCTGTTTCATTGGTGAGGTCTATCCCTGAATCTTACCTGACTCTCAAGCTTCTTGATTCAAACTCATCCTGTTCTGAAAATATGTTTGGAACTACAAAAATTAAGTCTGAATGAGAAAACTCTCCTTTGAAAAGTTAGTGGGGCAAGGAAGACAAATTTGGGGAAATGATTGGATAAAAATTGAAATAGAACTCCACAATTCTTTTTGAGGAGGGAGTACTATGTGTGCTTACATGATAACCGTATTCTCACTAAGAACCATATCTACCTTCCACTCTCCTTCTATCTTCCATCATTTACTATTTCCTTTCTTCTGGCTTTCCCTCATTGCCTTGGTCCAAAATCTATGGTCTCAACACCACAACATTTTTTTATGGTAATGATATGCACTCAAAAACTGTTAGTAAGCTTTTTTGTTGATGTGATTGGAAAACCTAACAAGAACAACTTAGAGGAGAAGAAGTTTATCTTGACTCATGGTTTCCGAGAATTCAGTCTATATGACCATTTGATTTCATTCCTTTGGGCCTAAAATGAGGCAGAAGAAATCATTGTGAAAGTGCATGGTGGAGGAAAACTACTCAGCTCATGGAAGCCAAGAAGCAGAGCAGAGAGTATCAAGGAACAAAAATATAGTCCCCAACAGATACTCCCAGTACCCTCCTTCCTCCTGCTGCACTCCACATGACAACAGTTACCGCTTAGTAATCCATTCAAAGCATTATTCCATCAAATGGACTAATCCACTGATGAGGTCACTGCTCTATTATCCCATCTTTCCACCTCTGATCATTGCTGTGTTGCTTAAAACACAAGTTCTTGGGGGATTTTCAACATTTCAACCTATAATGCAGCTCTCAGTCATGTTATTCTTATAATTCTTCTTCCTAATTGAAAACTGCCTTAAGCATTCATTCTTATGCAATTACTCAGATTTTTCAGTAAAAACACAGTCAGGTAACTCCCAAAGATTTGAAATTTTGGGTTTTGATAATTAAAATATTTTATAATGGATGTAGCCTTTATCTAGATACATTAAGATATAATACAACATGGTAAGACCATTTTAAAACAATCAAATAATAATGTAGGCAAGAAGATACAGATATTTTCATGAATCTGTTTTTGTTTTTAGTGGCATCCCTGACATACAATCATGATGAAAAAGATCCAAGAATGCAATAGCATTTTAGCACTTTGGCCAAAAGGTTTATTCGACAGAAACATGTGCTTTTAAAATCAATGCCATATTTTTGGCAGATGGGTAATGTTTGTCTTCTTTGCACTTGGTATTTAGTGTTTCATTTCAGTATTGAAGTCTTCATGCTTAAAAACATCTTTCAGTAGCAAATGTGTGTGATTGGAGGGGAAGCATGTGAGCAATAAGCATTCTAATAGTTTCATGGTCTATAACAATGTGCGCTTGTAGAGATTGCGAGAGGCAAACTCAGAAATCATTTCCTAAACTCAACAGTTTGTTTGCTCAGCTAATACTATTATTGATCAGCTTCTCCAAACACAGTGCTAGGCTTTATTTGATATTGGGAAATCTGACCACAGACCTCATAAAGGTGCAGTCTGCATCCTTGTGAGAGAACACATCCTCGGTGGAGTTAGAGGGAGGGGAACTGAATAAAGGGAGATTTTGCCTGAAAGTGAGAAAGCTTAATTTATACTTAAAGAGGCCACAAAGAATTTCAAATGTCAGGATAATACAAAATCGGCACATGGAGACATGGGAGTTTGTTTTCATTGCTCAAGTACACTGTATTATCCCCAAACATTTTGTACAGTCACAGACATTTTATAATGTGGTAGACTGTTACATTAAGAGGCTGTCCCATGCTGAGGGTCAGTAGAAAACATAGGAAAGAGATTTAAGGAAGAAAACCCTATAATACTGTGCAAATTTGGCAGAGAGCTGTGAACTCAGAAATGCTTAGCAAATTGCAAGACTTTGGAATTTTACCAGTCTCAGAAAGAACATCACATAGGATATGTGGATCAGTGGTTGGTTTTCATCCTCATTAAATATGCAGACCTCTCTGATATCTAAGTTATACTCCACTTTCTGCTGTCCAATCCAAATTATATTTTAGGCCGAAAACATATACAAACTGTCACAGGTGTTATTGTCTCCTTTACGTTTATTTGTATGTTTATTTTTTTCACATTTTTGGTGCATTATAGTTGCACATAGTGATGGGTTTGTTGCTACATCTTCATACATGCATACAATATAAAAATATAATTTGACGAACATCATTCCCAAGCATTTCCCCCTCACTGTCCACCTCACACCCCTTGGTCCCATTTCTTTATTGATTTCCCTTTGATTTTTAGGAAATCACCCCAAACTTTGTTTTACTTTTTCCTCCCTAGCTTCTACATATGAGAAAAAAAATACAACCTTAACATTCTGAATTTGACTTTTTTTGCTTAACATGATAGTCTCTAGTTCCATTCAAATGCCATAATTACATTTTTTTTATGGCTGAATAAAATTGCATTGTGTATATATAACACAATTTCTTTATTCATTCATCCATTGATGAATATACAGGCTAGTTCCATAGTTTGGCTGTTGTGAGTTGTACTTCTATAAACATGGGTATGCATGTATCACTGTAGTAAGATGACTTTAATTCATCAGGGTAAAGTGGTGTAACTGGGCTAAACGATGATTCCATACCCATTCTTTTGAAGAAACTCCATACTGATTTCCACAGCAGTTGCACTAATTTACAATCCCATCAACAGTATAAAAATGTTCCTTTTTCTCCACATCCTACCCAGAATTTATTTTTTTATTTTTTTTATTTTTATTTTTGAACAACCTTACATGATTTTAACAAAATAATATAAACTGTGTATAAAATGTGTAAATATTCTGGATATTGCAATTATCTCCAGGAGTGCCCCCCCAATTACCCTCCCTTATCCCTCCCTTCCCTTTCCCTTTATAACTCTAAAAAAAAGATATTAGATTATAAAGCATTACATCTTATCTGGATTTAACTCATGTTACTAGACCAACTTTCTCATTGTCCAGGGAATTTATTTTTTGTATTCGTGATGATTGCTATTGTGACTGGTGTGAGATAAAATCTCAGTGTAGTTTTGATTTGCATTTCCCTAATTGCTAATGAATGATATTGCACATTTTTTCATGTATTTGTTGGCCATTTGTATTTCTTCTTTTGAGAAATGTCTGTTTAGTTCATTTTTCCATTTATTAATTGGGTTATTTGATATTTTTGGAAAAAGTTTTTGAGTTCTTTATACATTCTGGATATTAAGGCTTCTTCAGAAGAGTAGCTAGCAAAGATTTTCTCCCATTCTGTTTATTTTTGCTTGAATCCATACATGATTATTTAAAAATGTGTCTGTTCATTTGTTTGAATAGTTCTGGATGCTCACAACTCTCAAATTACTCTCTCATTTTCATTGATTTTGTTTTTCTCTGCTCCCTGTCTCTTTTTCTTCCACTAATTTGTCTCATCTGAAGTTGGAAAGTGGCAGTTCTCTTTCCTGAAATCCATGGACGTCAAATACATATATTTAGTCATTTATTTGCAGACATAATTTTTCCAACTGCAAGTGAAGTTCACAAATATCCCTTTCTGCTTAAAATTTGTAACAAAGAAATGTCTTATTACTTTTTTTATATTTTAGAAATGTGTTAGCTGACTCTACATCTGCATGCCCTATCATAGAAAGTATTTGCAGACACAGCACACTGTTCAATAAAATCAGTGAGTCTAGATCATCTTTCAAAAACAGATCACACCTTTGGTAAGAGAACATGGTTCTGGATTTGACATCATGTGAAGCATAGAAGCACAGACAGCTAAACCCCGCAGGGAACTGCAACATGTAACATAATCTTTTAGATGAGTGGTTAAGGTACTTGCCTCAAGCTGCACAAGTAATGGAAAATTCGGACTGGAAACTCCATTGTCTACTTACAACAAGGAAGTGAGCATGGATTAGTAGAATCATTATGGGTTTTTTTTGGGGGGGATATACTCCCTTTTTAATTTCCTTAATCATAAAACTAGGATGTACATGATACTAACCAACTATCTGAGGGATACTTACAGTTCAAGTTCAAATACAGGCACTAAGCTAAAAATATTAGGATATGTGAACAAAATTTTCAAAATAAGAATATTATTTGGATTTGTTTACAACTTCTCATGATAATTGCTCTAAAGGAAATAACAACACATTTGTAGAAGTAATTTATTCAATAAAAATTTGTTACATAGATGGTCATAATATCTTATGAAGCAGCATACATTCAAATCATATATTTTGGATCACCTTGTGAAATAGGCCTTCTAAAGTACAATGTAATTAGCATCTTAAATAGGATAGCAGCATGCCATTATTCTAGGGACAAATTTTATGTCAATAACATTTCAGGCTATAACATGCCAATACAAAATCAATTAAATGTTATTAAGTCTCAAGCTAATGGATCTTGTTCCTGACACAGGGCCCTAGAAAGAGAATAATCTGAGAAAACCTCATGCAAGAGTATCACAGATCTTATAAATAAAAACAGATCTTATTTCACTCTTGAGAGAACTTCATTGAAGAATTCCAGTTATGAAGAAGAAAATAAATTCTATAAATACACAAATAGAGGGAAATTTGCATGTATAGACTATATAAGAACAAAAAAACAGGAAGATACGGTTTACATTTGTAATATATAATTTTGTTTGCTTCAATTACTATTTCTCCCCTATCAGATCGTTTTTGCTGCATCCTGTGAACTTCAGTCTTTCAATTACTTTGAAACTGTGGCCTTTATCTCAACCTGGAACTCAGCTTTCTGGACTGACTCATTGTGCAGGATCTTAATGTCCTAATGATAAAGAGTATTGTGTAAACCAGGTCCTTCTCTGCCCACTTTGGGACCCCACTAATATCCTTGCAAGGACTGAAGATAAATGTAACAATTTATACACACACACACACATATGCACACATATTGTATTATATATTTCACCTAGTAAAATAAAGAAGACTGAAAGAGATCTAGGTTTCACAGCAAACTTTGAAAGTTTGGATTTGAAGGACTAGGAAGCATAATAATTAGAAAATTAGGCGGGATTAGGCTTTACATAATGTTTTTCTTATTCCTGAAAGAAAAGAACAGTTTTATCTGTCAAGGAAATATCCATTGTATGGAGAAGGCAGTTTTTTATATTGAAGAAAAGCTTTTTTATATGTATGGAGACACAGGAAGGCAGGAGAGAAGAAAGAAGTAAGCTAAGAAGAAAAGAAAAACGGCAAAGAGAGGTCGGGAGGGAGATAAAAACAGGAAAAAAGAGCAGAGAAATTGAGAAGAAAGGAAAAACAAAGAAGTGTGCAGTGACAAGCTGAGTAAGCAGAGCCACCCTACTTCTCTGGAACGAATTTCTTTAATTGACAAATAAGAGGACTTGGACTGCAGGATAGTCAAGATATTTCCCAAAATCTAGAGGAAATTCTGCAATTTGAATCCTCATTTTGAATTCTAAGGGGTTGTGAGGTGCTCACTTTGTGTAAGCAAAAGCTAGGAAAGCACTGTTACAAAACTTTGCCCTCCGGTGTATTTTGTGACAATAAAGAGAAAAAGAGGGTCAAGGATACGTGTGTTATACAATAATGTCTTCCTCCAAATGGTTTCTTCACTTAATAAGAATGATCAAGTCTTCCAGCACAGGGTTAATATGCTGAATGGAGCCACTGAAGCTGTCTGTAAGCCATTAAGCTAAACACAGCACCATTTCATGCCTGACTTCCTTCCACTGCATGAAGATTGCAGCAGGCACATTAGAAAAGGTGGTGGGCACTCAAGGAAGCAAACAATTCCTCTTTGTGACAGTTGTCTGTCTCCTCTGATTTAAACATTATTTTTAAAAGAGCACTAATACTCCACTCATGGGAGCAGAACACGTTCACAGATGGCATTGCCCACTTGGATGGTAGCATAATTATTTGTCTTCCTCACAATAAAAGAGATAGGAATAAAATGAACTGGCAACAGAGCTTCACAGATAATACACTGGCCGGGGCAGTAGGCAGTAAAATGAACAACTCTAGTTCATGGAGCCAGCCAAGCCCATGCAAAATTCAAACTAGATAAGCCAAACATGCCCTTTGTCATGAAGCCTTCACTTTTAACCTCTCTTTCCTCAACTTTTCTTCCCTGTTAATTCTATTTCTTAGATCAAATAGTATCCTAATGCTTTCTATTTCTAAGGATCTAATAGTATCTTAATTTGGCTTTTTCTTTCTTACTTGGGTATCTTTTACCTTGAAGCTTATAAATCATTTAAATTAATGTGTTAAGTACTTACTGTCTGGTTTCTCCTAAAATTACCTGAATGCTAACTAAAATAACAATGGTTGTTGCAAATGTAACATGACAAAAGTAAGTAGGAATATAAATGAGAAGCCCTACCTTGGATACGTGGACACGTAGCTGTGTAACTCTGGGCAACTTCACTCCTTAGTTTTCTCACATGAACATTTATTCATGAATAGTTTATAATTCACGAATTAATTATGAAAGCAGATTTCCAGGCCTCTTTGGAAGAAAACATGTGAAGACTTGAAATAACCTGAGCAAGAATCATTATATTCCCAAATATCCTGACACAAACCTCCATATTCTCCATATTATCTCACAGACAAGATAGGCTTGTTTAAAAACAAATATAAACATTGTCATTTAATTGTAGATATAAGGTAATTTCTTTTTAATTTTTGCCTAAAAGTTTCCATGATTTAGCAGCATAACTTCCAGGTTGATACACAGGCCATCTTTATCTTCTTTAGACACAGCAGCATATCACTGGCTGAACTGGCAAAAGTGCCCACTCTCCTTTCCTTTTATACTGACAGCATTAGTAAATCACTTAGAATGTAATTCCTGCCAAGCTCTCATCTACTTGACAAATTAATGGGACAACATAATGTTGTGAGTCCATTGACGATGTCCTACAAATTAAACACAATATGATAAGTTGGCTTTGAAAGTTCATTTCAATAAGATCAATGAATACTTTATCTCTTGAGAGAGGTTAATCTCAGGGTAAATGGCTGGCTGGAGTGGGAGAACATTCCCCATTGGTATCTGAGGAGACTGGGAACTGTGTCTAGTAACTGGAGTTCTCAGAATACTGCTTGAAAGGTAATAGACTTCATAAAAGAGGAAGATGGATTAAGGGATATGGAGCCCAGAGGCAGAAAAAGACACTTGCACTGGAAATGGAGGTTTAGACTGAGGATTGTGGCAGATATTTGAAAAGATATAGGAGATTTCTACATTTAGAATCTCTTGCCATTCAGTGATACCACAGATGGTCCAATACCTACTTTGTAGAGTATATGCAGCCTACAAAGGCACTCAGTCAAAGAGGATGTAAGTGGGGCTTCAAATCCAGGCTGTAATGAAATCACTAAACGGTGAATCTTGGTGCAAGATTGGATTTTTCTTATGGAGCAAGAAGAGTAGATTTCATTCTATTATCCCAAAGATGCCTTATGAGTTAGCATAATCATAATCACTTGTTTGCTATGTTGATTTGTTTATTCTACATATAATTAAAACATAGAGAAGTCTTTTAAACTAGACTTTATATAGAAGTCCTTTAAACTACACTTTCCATAGGGGTCCATGTGATCATTATTTAAAGAGATGCCCTGCAAATAATTTGAACAGGGAACCATAATTGACAACTACTGATCTACAGCATCAACCAGCATGCCTTAACGCTGCCATTGCCCCAAAACATACGCATTTATGTGACTGATTATTCTCTCTCTTTCTCTCTCTTTCTCTCTCTCTCTCTCACACACACATACTTCTTCTCCTTCTCACTATTCACTACCTTTATCTTCTTCATTTCCAATTATCTTCTATATTCAGGAGCCCAGAACCTTACTATCTATTAAAAACAAAATAAAGTTACAAACTTAGGTTTTTCTCCTGGAAAATATGGTCCTTTGGGGAAGTAATAAAAGTATCAGGATTATTTTCCCTTTTGTTGCTCTTCCACCTTTGTACTTCCTTCATTTTGAGTGTTAGAATGGAGGTAGTCTTACCTTCTCTTTGAGATGTTTTCCTTACTGTGTAGGTATAGTGAAGTCAGAGAAGACTCTGGAAAAGAATCACACAGCTGAGTGCTCTTATCTGACTCTGATGTTGGCCTTAGAATAGAATATATTCCTAATCTATTTCTTTAAATAGATCTTTAAGGCAAGAAAGCCCAAAAGGAATTCTGCATCACCCTAAAGTCAAAGGGGAAAAAATGTGCATTTGGATATAACAAGTCCTTTGGAAACCAATTCTGCCAATAAAAGACTATATTGAACAGATCTGGTTGAGCCCACAAGATGAAAGTCTAATGATCTTGTAAATCCTTAATATACTCTTTGATTCCAAATACTGATCACACAAATCCCCACATGAAGGCTTCTAACTGATCAGCACAGATTCAAAGACATCTCTGTAGTTTTTTCTGTACTTCCAAATTTCCAGACAAAAATGGGCACATACTAAGAAATACACAATTTTTAGTGTTAGCTAAGTCTACATGAACTAGTTTATTGGTATCTCTGGCTTCATCTATTATGTATGTATCATTCATAGAAAAACTTGAGCATTCTCTCCTATTCATTTCTCTTTCATGGATTCCAGTATTCAATGTCTAATAATAGAAGAAATAGACGTCTCATCCATGTGTCTTGAACTCAACGTATCTAAAATCTTAGTTCAATCTCTCCACCTTTGAAACATCTCCCAATTTATGTTCTCTAGTTATGAAGTAACATATTCAAAGTTATTCTGCCTAAAAATATTATTGTTCAATATTTTTGCTGTTATTCCATGTGGGTTCCACATCTAATCAAGACTCAAGACATGATATATCATGAATCCATTCATTTACTTCCATCATTACAAGTGTTTAAGTCTATTCCTGATCATCTCAAGCTCAGACATTTATAACTGTTTCTCAATATATTTTCTTGATTTCTGGCTCTTGATTAATCAATTTTATATGCCATTTGGTAATTAATATTCCTAAAGCAGCCCTCTCTGCTCTATGAAAAAAAACTAGACTTTCAAGGTCTTCCATAAGTTTGATTCAAATTGTCCCTTTAGAAAATGTTTCACAGTGGTTATGATTTTCCAAATATAAACCACATTTTCTACCACAATACCCTTGGGGCTTTCACTCACTGACCTGCCCTTTCTTTACCTCTCTTTTTGGAGTTCTTTTCATCTTTTAACACTGAGTTTCATACTTCGGCCACTGTGCCTTCCTTAATCTTTATAGCCTTAACAGGCCTTCTCTGGCCTCTGCACTTGGTTCTTCCCTTACCAACTGCATTTACAGATTGCTTTGAAGTAGAGACTTTTATGGGTGCTAAATCTCCCTACCAGCATTTTTTTTCAACATAACTAGAATTTCCCAACAAGTAGGACTAACTAAAAATAGGATTGAGTTTAAGGAAGAGGAGTAGTTACAGATCACTGAGGCTATTGACAAACAAAAACAGATTATAAAATCACATAATACTAGCATCACAGAGATCAAACAAACTTTATATTAAGGAGAGATAAGGTGATCTAAAAGTCCCAACACAATCCTGTTGAAGAATAATTTAAAAGAAGTAACTTATTTAAAAAGAAAATACTGAATGTCAAGTTCTTGTAAGGCATTATGTAAGACTTTATAAAGAAATCGTTAAAATGTATGTTTCTTGAGAGAACTTTTTATGAGACTGTGCAAGACACAATAATATGTTGGCAAAGAGACTTGCATTCATCCTACTATTGAAATAACAAAAACCCTGGATTATTAATTCAAAAATAAATATGAATACATTCACACAGTTTACTAAATACACCCAAGGCATCCTGAAAGAGTAAGAATTCCCTAGGAAAATAAAGCAATGAAAGGTAGCACAAAGAATTAAAAGACTCACTTTAAGGTAAATTCTGTATTGTAGTCAGGTTTTTCATAACTATGACCAAAAAAAAAAAAAAAAAAAAAAAAGAAAGAAAGAAAGAAACTGAAAAAACAATTAG
This sequence comes from Aplodontia rufa, assembly GCA_004027875.1. Classification (NCBI taxonomy): domain Eukaryota; kingdom Metazoa; phylum Chordata; class Mammalia; order Rodentia; family Aplodontiidae; genus Aplodontia; species Aplodontia rufa. The sequence goes on from PVKS010004080.1 coordinate 18,214, forward strand.
AGATGGAAAAGTTTATGTGGTGCTCACTGTTTCAAAACTCACAGTCCTTAGAAGGTTAGCTCCATTGTTCTGGGCTCAAGGAGAGGCTGAACATCATGGCAGAAAAGTGTTGTGGAGGAAAGCAGGTCAGGACATCACAGCAGGAAGCAGAGAAAGGCTTCCATGATCCAGAATCAGCAGAAGCCAACAAAGATTTGAAATAACCCAAAAGGATTGAAGATTTCAGTTGCAGAAACTACTAGATATAATTTACAGAATAGAGAGCTACGTTCACAGGACAGATACCAACTATAGGACTATGATGCAGTGAAGATTTTGGTGAAACTTTACACCTGAAAACAGGTATAAAGTTGATTAGAATTGGTAAAAACCACAATATTTTAGTTCTGGTAATTAATGAAAGGCAAACAACAAATTTTGAAATGTGTATTCATGAAAGAACACAAGAATTTTGGGTGAGATAAGCAGGGTCTACATCTATTTGCATAGAACTGCTACCATTCTCCCTCTACCTCTCAGTCAAGGAAAAAAAAGTGTTACCAGTCTAAGGTTGCCACAGCCTGGGTTGAAAAAAGCAGGGGTTGTGGCTACCATTTTGGGTGGACTCAATTTCAGGATGAAAGGTGAAAGAGCATGGTAGTATTGTCAGTAAAGGTAATATACTTTCTAAGAAATGATTGGAGAAAGTCCACACCTGTGCTAGCCCAAGGTTACTTATGGTCCTGGTGAGAGTGAGCACTGTGGCCAGCCATAAATTTTAGTGGGAGATCCTAGAAATGCGAGAGCCATAGAAGACATGCGCTAAGTTACTAACACATCCCTCTCTGATTGCCAATGTCCAATTTAATGCAAAAAAAAGTCAGGCAAAGGTTGATCCATACTTTGGGGAAGAATCAGCCACTATAAATTAATTCTAGGAGATCCCAGAGATGGTTTAAATAAATTTGGTAAAATAATTAAAAAGAGATATAGCTCTGACTCATCAGGACATCTTAATAGAGAAACAGATGCATAAAGAAAAAAATGGGCAAATAATAAAAAATGGGAAATAAAAAACAGTAGTTAAAATAAAACTACTTAATGTTAAAAGGAAATAACATGTACGCTTTTCAGAGAATGAAAATCTACAAACAATAAACAAGTAAATGGGTGCCATGGGGCACACCTGCAGTCCCAGTTTCTTGGGAAGCTGTAGCAGGAGTTTCACAAGTTTGAGGTCAGCCAGAGAAAGTAAGTGAAATCTTGTCTCAAAATGAAAGAGAAAGAGGGGAGGGGAAAGGTAGGAAGGAATAAAGGAAAAAAGATAGGAGGAAGGAAGGAGGGAAGGAAGGGTCTAGGGATATAACTAAATGGCAAAACTCTTACCTAGCATAAGTAGAAGCTTGAGTTCAATCTCTAATACTGAAAAAAAAAAAGAAAGGAAGAAAAAGAAAAAGAAAGAAGTAAGGAGTAGACAAACTGATTTTGGAGCAGTGAATAGAACTTCCAGAAATTGAAATAAAATACACTAGAAAATAACACTTTTATAAAGCAGAATTAAAATTAATAAAGAGAGCATAAATGTCAGAAGATATTAAAGACACAGTAAATTGAGACAAAATTATGGAAATTATGAAAGAAAGCCAAGACACACGTGGGATAAAGAAAACTTACAATTGTTCAAGAAGAAAAAAAAGAAAATAACAAACATAATATTTTAAAGAAATTGAGCAATTTACAAAGCTAAATAAAGAATAACAATCTACATGTTTAACAAATCCAATGAGTTCTAAAAAAACATAAGAGGAAGCATACAAAATGACAGTGCTGAAGAGCATATCTCATAGCAGCTTTGAGATAAAAAATAATTTGCCTTCAAAGAGATAACATGATGACAGTCACCGTAGCACTGGCAAAGTGAGCTAAATCCAGCGGAATAATAACTTCAGTACTGATGAAGGAGGAAGAAAAAAAAGAAGTGTCAACTAAAAATCCCATGCCCATTTTATAATAGAGCAATGTACAAATATTTTGTAAAATACAAAATCAAATTTGCCATCAATAGTCCCTAACTGAAAAGTGAAAAAAAAAAAAAACACAAAAGGGGGACACATAATGAGCCAAGTGATTACATATGGACTATCTGCAATGAAAGTGATTACATATGGAATATCTGCAATGAAAGAAGAAATCATAGGCGCTAATGTAATAAATTTTAGTGCTGGTGCTTTCCAGAGAAATGCAACCAATTAACCCAATCATATATGTGTATATATATGTACATATATGAAAGAGAGATACAAAAGGGAGATTTATTATAATAATTGGTTTCATATGATTATGGAGGCTGAGAAGTCTCACTACAAGGTATCTACAAGCTCAAGATTTAGGAAAGCGGGTGTTACAACTCAGACTGAGCCTGAAGGTCTGAGAAACTGGGAACCTATGATCCAACTCTGCATCTGAAACTCTAGATTAAGAATGGGATTGGGGAATGTGGCAATGACATAAATCCTGGAGTCCAAAGCTGGAGAACCAGGAGATCGAATGTCCAAGAGTTTGAACAACCAGATATTGTAGCTAAAGAGTTGGTCCTTCCTCCAACTGTTTTTCTTCCTATTTTAGTTCTCAAGGGATTTGATGCTACCCACCTGCATTGGTGAGGGTCTTTCCTCAGTCTACTGATAAAAAATGCTAACCTCTTCCGGAGGCACTGTTGCAGACACACCGAGGAATAATGTTTGCCAGCTATTTGGGCATCCATAAGCCCACTTAAGGTGACACATAAAATTTGCCATCAAGATTTCTAAGAAAAAAAGTTATCTAAGTAAATTTGAATAGACATTAATTGTGACAACCATATTTGGTAATGGTTAGCTTATAAAATGCACAAAATCATTAGGAGAAAGTCAAGAGATAGCAATTTAATGAAGTAATTTTTGTCTGTTAAATAAAATCATCAAAAAATGGGAACGTTTTTGTCTGTGTTTTATATTTCATTTTTCTAGGAATTTCTAGTATTGGTCAGTGACAGGAAACTTTTTTAAAAAGAGTTTTTGTTGTTGCTTTGTTTTACCACAGATGATTTGAGACGTCTAACTTATACATGAAATCTATACTTAGAAATACTAAAGATGGTTAAACTATGCCAGGGAAAAAAAAGGAATCTAACACTTCTGTAATGTTTCTGCTAGTGAATATAGTAAAAGCACATTTTAAAAACGAATTGTTTATTCTCATGCTATATCCTAGATGAATTCCTTTTTCCTTGTCCTGACCCCTATGTCAAATGTAATCAACTTTCTTTCCACCCACACAAAAGGACACAAATCCCTAAACTCTTGGTAAATTTTCACCATTCCTATCTTTCTAAATCAGCATATGTTAATGGATGCAAGGGAGAATTAGAATATGGTAGATCATTTAATTTTTTTCTTGCCATTTCCCTGCTCACAAATATGGGTTTTTCTTCATTATACTTGGAAGAAATTTAGTAGCCAAAGTACTTCTGCACAGCCTCTTCTATTCCTGTCTTCTGCCACTAAACCATATCAGAACATCATTTTTTCTAGTTCAGCCTTCTGCTGCAGCCACCAACATGAATTCCAGTCTATAGGTTGTTCTACTGCACTTTATCCCAGTCCAATTGTCAGATTTAATTTCCCAACATGAAAATTCTAGGCTCTGAAGCTCAAAACCTTTCAGGACTGCCTACACACCAAATTGCTATTGAGAATACAAAAATTCCTTGCACCTGACCTTCCTCCTTCTCCACACTATGATCTCAACTGAATTTTCCAGTCTGATTTCCCATTGTCCCAACCACATGACTTATGATGCACTAACAAATGAAGTTCTATTTTCCAAACAGAGTAAAACCTGTGGCTCCGTAGTCTCCAGCAGAACGCACATCTGTGACCTTTACCCTCCCCATGCTCTTCCTTTCCTTCCATGACACTTTACTTGCAGGACCACCGATTTTACCTGTGTTATATCATGGTTATTGGTCCTACAGCACCATAGAATGCTAACAACTTCCTAGAAGTGTCTGTGATGGAGGTCCAATGACTAGGAATTTTCCATTGCATACAAACCTGTTCTTACCTAGAGCTACCCTTCTATTTCTATTGACCATTTCTACATTTCCCAAATTTTAAATCCCATATATTAATTTTGACCTTGATCCTTAAGTATTTTCACATGCTTCCTCTGCCTAGAACATGCTTTAACTCTTCTCAGTGTATGCAAATCCCACTTATCCTTCAATAACTTGTTTAGTCTTAACTCTACCATCTTCCATATTGTGAGAATAGGAAATGATTTCTCTCTTCACAATCATTTCTTATTTTCAATTTAGCAAGATAATACTGATCTAGCAGGATTAGTATTATATTTTGTTTTCACAGTAACTTTAAAATAATACTTACATTACTTATTGTTTAAAATTTGAGGTGCCTGTAACCTGTCTGACATATAATCAATAAGGTAAATACATGTTGTAGTATTAAGAGTTTGCATTGTGGGTCAGCTTGTTTGGGTTTGAATTCCATTTCTGCTCTTTGTGTGTTTGTGACAGGAGAGTGTTTACACCTTCTATGAATAATTTTCTTTCTGGTAAAATGCAAATGCAGATGAAATGTAAAACTAATGATATTTACCTCATGCATTTGTTGTGAGGATTAAATGAGCTAATGCTAGGAAAACACCTAGACCAGAAACCACAGTGCATGCCTAGGAACTGCCCTTTTTATTGTCATTCTTGGAGGGTAAGTGTTGCCATTGTTATTGTTTTATTGTTTGATGTTTTGTTTTGCTTTTCTGTTAAAGCACACATTCAATTTGCATATGTGTAGTTGGTATCTACAGTGCACTAGTGCTGGCACGGTTACTGTGGATTGCAGGTTGACAAAACAAAGCTTATCTTTGAGTAGTCATATGTGTACTTTGTTCTTTCCTCAGCTCCATATCACCCTCACCCTCTGAACAAAAGAGGCTTTATTAATCCTGATCTTATCATGCAGTCAGCCCACCCTTAGTCCCATGCTCCCAGTAAGAGAAACACCAATTAAAGTCTAGAAAACTTAAATTAAACTTGCAGAGTCACTACTACCTAGAGAAAAGCAAGAAGATTTTGAAATAGGAATGCTCTTTGTTCTCCATTCAGGTCTAACCTTTTCCAGATAGCTGACTGAACACACAGTCTTGAGCTCTAGTTTACTACTCTAGAATATGCATAATACCCACCACTTAGGATCCTTGTATAAATAAAACTTAAGAAATAGTTAAAGTGCCTGACACATAGTTACATATCTAATAAGAGCAAGCTGCTATTGTTTTGATGGAAGAGTATATATTTGTTAGATACATCAGTACTTTTATAATAAAACATCCTCAAATGCTACCTTAAATGTGACTCAATGTTGCTAAAAATAAAATCTATTTAAATTTCATTTATTAGAGGTACATGGCTTAGAGCAGTGGCTCAGAAATTACGGTGCTTGCCTGGCATGTGTGAGGACCCAAGTTCGATCCCCAGCACCATGTACATAACAAAGTGCCAGAGTAACAAAAGCCACATGAAAATCTAAGTAAAATTGATTCTCTCTTTCCCTGTCTCTCACATACCATCCCTCTCTCTCTCTCTCTAAAAAAAAATACGTCTTTCTGACAAATCTAGTAAAGGTAGAATAGGTGGGAAAACTCTATGTGTAATGTGGTAAAAATGTATAACAGTGAGAACACCTGTAAGAACTAATGGGGAAAGAAATTGAAAACTGCAGAGCGTGGACTGAATTCAGGGAAGTATGAGTTTTACTGAGGCCTATCATTTCCCATGGTTTCACCGACAGCCTGCGGATGGATACATGAGAGTGAAAAGGAGCTGTTTCTGCTTTCCAGGGAGATGATAGGTGGGAAGGATGGAAAGTGCATCTGCACAGGTGAGTTACACCTCAAGAAAGGAACAAAATAGGGGCCAGGACACAAAAGGGATGGCTTGGGGTCACCATGACAACTGGCAGATGACATATGAGCTCTGTCAGGGCTCCACCGTGCTTCACCAAGCTTGCCAGGGAACGTTTCATTCAGCCTTGTTCACCCAGAAGAGTAAAATGGCTTCGCTCATCAAAATTATATATTCCAAACTCAATAGCCCTTTCTTTCTCTCTAGGAAATTCATGAGGTCTGTCAAGTCATTGGCCATCACTTTTTATTATGATAATGTGCATGTAATTATTGTCATCCTTACAGAACGTCAGGATTCAAAGGTGCAAATAGAGCTCCAAACTGGGTACAGGAAAGTGAAAGGTACAAAGGGCACCATGGGCTCTCCATTTAAATATGAGACTTCAGAGTCTTCGCTTTTAAAAAAGGGATACTATAGAAGCCTTATGAAGGGGTTGTGAGTGGGAGTGGAGTGATTACGTCCAAAAGTGCTTTAAATGAGGATTTAAAAAAAGAGAGAGAAAGAGTTAATTTTATTTTTCCATCTCATTTTAGTTTTTCCTCCATTTAGTTGTGCATGTGGTACCGGGGATCTAATTTGGATCCTCATGCATGCCAGTCAAGAGCTCTACCACCGAGCCACTTCTGTATAAAAGATTCAGTCGCACAATCAGAATTCTTTGCACAAAGCATGTAACTATTGAACAGCTTCAAAGAAGTTACTGGATTTTTCCCCTAATAAATTATACTGTGTACATTTGAAATTTAAAACTAAATATTATGGAATACATAAACAATAAAATTATTACTATAAGGGAGGGAGGAGATTAGGAAAGATATCTAGGAGACTGGAGAGAGGGAGTATGGGGGAATCATCTCAGAAAGAGATCTCCGACCTCCACAAGAAGTCCATTTTACACAGGGGTTCATTTGGGGGAGACATAGAACTATGGGGAACACAAGGGGGGAAACCATGGAATGGCATCAGCCTTGGCTAACTATGTGAATATAAATTTGTTCTTGATTGTTTGATAATGATTCCCCCTCAACTGTAACTCCATATTCAACTAATAAAATAAAATAAAATAAATCATTACTATAGTGAAGCAGAGTAATCTATCATATCATATAGTTCCTTTCTGTGACAAGAACAGCTAAAATCTACTTAACAAAAATTCCTAATGCAATTCAATTTTATTAACTTTAGCTCTCATCTTGTACAGTAGGTATTAAACTTGTTCATCCTATATACCTGCTATTTGTATGTTTTAACTTATAGCTCCCTATTTTTTCTCCTCTCCACCTCCATCCATTACCACCTATAGTTTTGCTCAAACATAGATAGACAAACAGATAAATAGACACACGCTCCATGTGTGAGTGTGTATGAGTGTGTGCGTGCTTGCGTGTGTGTATGTGTGTGTGTATTCCATGTATATAAAGGTTGGGGGTGAAGATGGAGAGGAAATGTATGTATTACATATCAGTGAGATAATGCAATATTTCTTTTTATGAAGCTGGCAAATTTCATTAAGTATAATGTTGTCATGAGGATTAAATGAGATTGTATCCTTAAAGTCCTTAGATAATGCCAAGCACAGTCGTGCACAATAAATGCAAATGATAGTAGTTTTTTAAAAACACTGTTTTAGGGAAGGAAGTAGATATCAAAGATAGGTCAAAGATGGTAGCTTTCTGAGGAAAATCTGCCTTGCAAGATGCATTTAGATAAATAATTCATTGAGCAAAGCTGCCTAAAGTTGGGAGTTCTCTGCAAAGAACTGAGAAAGCTTTTTAAAAATAAGTCATTCTCCTTGCTCTCCAGAGCTTACAGTTTAGTTTGCAACATGCAAATAAAAAAAAAAAATAAAACAAAGGGCAAGACGAAGAAACTTTTTAAACAACAGCATGTTTCCGTGACTTGGCACTTATTGTTAGGGGTAAGAGAAAAGAGGAGGTTGTTATGCTGTGAAGTTTTAAAGAAGACAGTAGGTCATAGGCAGGAGTTTACAATACGTTTGGATTTTAATGGGATGGGAAGGAATAATAAAGAAACTGCAGTCACCGAGCCAGGCAATTCATGAAATGCTCAGGAGTCACCTCATGCATGGAAGCTTCTAGCAGGTTGATATAAGGGTCTGGCTTGTCAAACTAAGAAGCTTGGCTTGAATCAGTTGTTCAGTGGGGAGATATTAAGCTCCTGAGTTCGCTCATATTTTCAAAAAATGAAAGCACATGATGACTGTAGTCAAATATTCCAGAGCTGGGTAAGCCTTCTATGAAAGAGTTCAGTTTTCTTGTCTATAAAATAGAAGCCTCATTTCAGGGTTTATTGTGTGCAGTTTTGAAAACCAAAATTGCCTTGAATGTTCAACATAGGAACTTTTATTTTACATTTAAATGGAGTTTTGCATTTAGAAAGAGCTCAAATGCTTTCTCCTATAGCAGCAGCCCAGTTTTTCGGAAGCTCAAAACGCTGATCCTGTGAGGTTTATAGGCTACACATAAATCAAGGTCTTGTAAATGGTGGGAAATGCACAGATATCAAAGTGTTCAGGTTTTCTCTCCTTTCCATTCACTCTGGGGGACTCAATCACTCAGGAGGATCAGCAAACGCAGAGATCAAGCAATGTCTTGCAATTGTGTTCAAATCAAGCAACTGTTACACTGAAATATTGCCAAAGAATAACAGTTTGGTAGCTCCCAAACTTTGGTGGGCTGCCTGGCCAAGTCATGCCCCAGCCATGGTTCAGATATGTCTTGATGAGGGAACAGACTTTGGTGGTAGCAACACGACTGGAGAGGAGCAGGCAGATGCAAGAAATCCTAAAGAGGAAAGTAAGGTGGACCACAGGAGTATGACCATAGAACATTGCAACAGCAGGACAAGTAGTTTGCTGGGTGCTGGCTGGGAAAGGTGATGAGGATGTAGAGAAGCTGATGACTCATTAGAAGTATTTGTTTTTCTATAAAGAAATACTCCATTCTATTACAAATAGGGTGCTATTACTTTTAGGTATGCTTTCCACAAATTGGGAGAGACTTCTGTAATTGCAATGGAGCCAAAAGCTTAGACTAGGAAATTTGTTAAGTTAGAAAGTCAGATTTAAAAAAATTTCATGTGTGCCTTCATTTACTTACTCAAACAAAAACCTGTGTATTGCTATGTTGTGTCCCACACTAGGCACATAGCATAGAAATGTAAGGCTATTGGGTTGTCATTTTCCAGCCTGGGGTTGTTCTACTCTTTCAATTCTCTCGTTTTATACTCTGGTCAAAGTGATTCTCTCCTTCTCTTACTGGGGAAGCTGTCCTACAGTGCCCTTTACCTGTACAACAGCCATTCTCTATTTCATTTAAGAAACTATGGTCTTGAAAAATGTTGAAGTCAGTATATTCATAAAACGGACCAGGCGGTTGTGACTAAGCATGTTTAAATGGTAAGGATATCAGCCAAGACATTTGGAAAAGAATTTTCTATTCTAAGCCTGCGTTCTGTAGCAGCACATTGCCAGTAACCAGCCACCAGGAAGCGCAGGCTGACTTAAGAAATGCAGAATAAACCCTGCTCCGCCTGCATGGCAAGGCTACTATAAAACTGAAATGAGACCATCTATCTAAAAATGGTTGAAAAGTATAATATGTTCTACAAAAATATATATGTATGTGTATGTATATTTTGAGTATATTGAATTTGAAGAAGATATAATTCTAAGCCTAGAAAACCACTTATATAATTATTACCAGGCAGTTCCCAGTGTTTTCTGAAGGGTACAAATGATTGTACTGCCAGGAGTGACGTGGCAATTTTGAAGCTCTGTGAACAAAGAAAGTTACTTTGAAATCAGCTTGATCAGATGAGGGAAGTTTTCTCAGGGAGATGCAATCATGCACATGCACCAGTTTCCTGGGGGGGTCCCCATCTGCATGTTAGTGCCTTAGTAACTTGAGTCACTTGCACAAGGCAAAGGATTTTCTTCAACCTTGTCATGAAGCGTTGGCAGTGGTACACCCAAGCTGCTGTAAGTGGGACGGTTGACTTGGGAGTGTTTTCCCCTTCAATGGAAGTAATTCCTGCTAGTCTTAACAAGCTGTTCTTCTATCATGTGGAGGAGAGAGAGCCTTTTCCAGAATATTTTTAATGAGAAAATAATTACTTGTTCCCTACCCTGGGAATTTCCCTAAGTCAGAAGAGTGTGAAAACATAGCAGTGGCAAGCTGGGTGGTGTAACAAAAAGGGCACAAGTTTGGGAGTTTGGTAGATCTGGTTAGAAGCTTATTCTATGCTTCATTCACACCTGACAGGTTGAATAATGATGCCTTCTCACTTGCCTTCATGCCATTGACCAAATTTATACAATAAGTAGAAGATGCTCACTTATGAAAATACATTACAACACACACCAACACACACACACACACACACACCCACACCCACACACGGGGGGGGGGGGGAGGGAAGTTCTAACACTGGAGCCGTTCCCACAGTTACTCCAGGAAGTCTAGCCTAGAGATCTCAACATGTGCTGCTGTGGAGCTGGCGAGATGTCTTCCCAATACTGATTTCAACTAACCTAAGAAATGGTTTTTATCCCCTCCAACACCACATTTTAAACTCCACGTCCATGTGATTTCCTGTGTTTAAGCCATATCATGCTTAAATGAAATGCTGGCAGAGAGAAATACTATATCATTGATCTTCCAAGTCAAGTTCCTACCAGATCATTAGGATACTAACTCATGCCTTTAATATTCATGACCTGTCAGGTCACTGGGTCATGTAATATAGATATCCAAATCTCCTTTAATGTCATGTAAACTTTGATTTTAGCTAAGGCATGAGTCAGAAGCATGGGAGTAGGCAAAGTGGCTCAAGCTTGAGCATGTGGGAGCATGGTAGAGAGCGAGAAAGATTTTTCCAACACAATTATATATAGGTCTATCTGCACATGGAGCTGGGTTGAAATAAAATAAGCAATAAAAAACCCCATAATTTCAGAAGAGATAATTTACAAAAGATACCACAAACTTAATGAATTCTCTCTATGTGAACAGACTTGTGAATTACACATTTCTTGACAGGAAATAGACTGAGAAAACTGCCCAATCAAGGTGGGCTTATTCTCAAAAATCCCTCTTCAGAGGTGAATAAGGAGAAAATGTCCAGGGAGCTGGAAGCAGACCCATGAGCAGAGTTCTCTGAGCACAGTGGGGTGTCACACAACAGTAATGGCATGGGGTCACATGGCATTATTCATTTTCCTGAGCCTGGTGAGAAGCAGATTTGAGAGAAAATACAGTTTCTTACCTGTGGAAAAAGAGATTGAAACATTAGAGATGAGCAGCAGGCCTCAGAGATAAGCAGAAATACTGTACACTCCAGGTCATATGATTTTGCAATGACAGTATCTGGGGAAAGACATTCATATTTATGCTGTTCTTCATTTTGTTTGACTTAAAAATAACAGTTATAATGTGTTAGTGCATGTGTGTTTTTACCGACACCTACACATACCACGTAATCTCTTGAATAGCCCCACTAGACTAAACGAAATGAGTCTCCTAAGCTCTTTGAGACACTCACAGTTTAGTTATATATTGAAGTCACATTTATATCTCTATCTGTACATGTTTAGCTGTATCTATATCTATATCTGGGTGAGGATTAACACATTTAATGCTTAGTAGCTATTAATACCAGATTCTGAGTATATTATTCACTTCTCAACTTCTTTAGACAGAGTATTCTTGGAGAACACAAGACATAAAAGTAATTTTCTTAAGTATTATGGACAAAAAATAAAGCCAGAAGAATGTGCAGTCATTAGAAGATCTGACCTGAAGGCCCTTAGTAGGGACTTCCATATGCTACAAGAGACAGATGAATACTAAGTAGAGCAGAAAGGGGTTTAACAAAGGCAGCAGAAGTTTAAAAGTAACAAATTTGGAAGCCATTGCACACACTTCTTCCTGATTCATTGTTTTGCACAGCTGGTGATATTAATGATAACTATCTAATGTCTTCATGCCCGCTACCCTGTAACTTAGATTGTTGATTTATTCTTTCTAGAGTATTGACTTCAACTCTTGGAATATCTTAATGTATGATTTCTCATAACTGATTTTGTTCCCAGTGTCGCTCTCGACCAGCGAGGTAACAATAAAAGAGGAAACAGGCAGGTTCAGCATGCAAAGCTTTATTCTTACTTCTCTTCTTCCTCCTGGAGATCTCTCTGGAAGGAGATCAACAGTGTGTTTTATACATTCTAATAGGCAATCAACATAAAGCTATACCACAAGTGGCCAATAGGATGCCTGTTACTAGGCAGGCAGATGGAAAACAGCGTCCAATGCCTGATCAGTTGAACATGTCAGACGTTAAGGAGAAACCCTGTAGCCGTTAAGAAGAAACCCTGTAGCAACTGCCACTGCCTTTTGGCTCTCAGCCAGGCGCCATCTTTGCTCTTAAAGCCGCGCATGGCCCTCGACATCCCAGGAGACATTTGGCAATGTCTGAGAGCATTGTTGCTTGCTACATTTTGGAAAGTAGAGTACAGAAGATAGAAGTCTGACATACTTGAAGCATCCCACAATGCTCAGAACAGTCCTTATTACAAAGATTTCCTGGTCTGATATTTGAAACGCTCCCAGGCTGTGATACCCTGTCTTAAAGAAACAAAGTAATGCCATTATGATTGGCCCACAATAGGAGGAAACACCAGAAATGTATATGTGTTCATTCAATGGTTCTTTGTTTGCTGTTCTAGCCCAGAAACTTCACTCCTGTGAGCAGCCAATCTGCCCCCAGTGGAGTCTGAAATACCACTGATTCATCACCAACTATCCATCTCACAATAGGGAGGAAATTTAAGACCAGTTCTATCAAAGGAAGTATAAATCTGCCCTTTCTGTTCTTTCTTAAAGAAACAAAATTTAATGATCTCAGCTGGGGCCTAATGATCCAATGTCCACATCAGAGAGCTGCTCTGTTTTTGACATGTGTGACAGAATGTTAGGGGGAAACAGGAGGGGAAATATATTGGAAGACTAATTGAGCATTTCAGCTGAGCAATTCGTGGAAGTCTTATCCTCTAGCTAAAGGTTGTCATGCTTCACTGGAGCCACAGACAGATTCTGCCATGAGGATGTCACTCTTCTACATGAAAAAATAAAAAGATTATATATATATGACTTTAAATACTACAAAAGCCAAGAGTGTTAGAGTTGCAGTAACTGTTGTCAAAGAGAACCACCCAGCTGCAGAATGATCAGTTTGAAGTGCATCAGATGTCAAAAGGTACCAGGTGCTAACATTCTGCCTTGGGACTAATGAAATAGGGCTGCAATGCCACCACCATCAGGGAGTGCACCAGGCCAGTCCCATGAGACAAGCTCTTCATACCATACTTCTGATATGGTCAGGGCTCCTAGCACAGGTGCTAGTCCCCAATGTGACTGCTCCAGGTAAGAACAGAGAAAGTTCTCAGAAGGATTTTCGAGAATGTTAACCACCTGCAAAGACAGCAGGAAAACAGCCTCAGGCAATGGACTCTTGCTCTGGACCTTTGGGAAACAACTGAGGCCAAGACTGGTCAGAAGTTTAGCACACATCTCCTGACATTGATCAAGTCAGATCTGGATGTGAAGATTACTGTGTCAGTTGCTCCATATCTGGTGAGTCAGATAGAAGGCTCAGTTCTCTTAAAAATAAAGATACTAATAGACATTACAGAGTTGCCTTAACTAACATGTATACAAATTATTTCTGTATGCCATAAATCTTGCACATAGTAGATTCTTTATGGAATATTTACGAACACACCATTGAAATTGGCTGCAAGCATAAGCAGGTCAGGAAGGTGCACAGGCAAGAGCCCAATGTGTAAGAATATGTCTGTCAGTCACCATCATTCCATCCAGAGGTTGCTAAGGCATCTTACTATGGTCTGAATGTGCCCTTTTAACATGTACTGGGAACTTAATCTCTAATGCAATAGTGTTGGGAGATGGAACCTGGTGGAAGCAGTTTAAATCATGACTGTTTCACAATCATGAATGGATTAATGCTAATCAAAAAGGGCTTGAGCTGTAAATTCAATCTGTTACTGGCTCTCCAGCTGTCTCTCAAACTTCTGTCTTCTACCATAGGATGACACAATAATCAGGTCCTCACCCAATGTGGGCACCTTGGTCCTAGACTTCCCAGTCTCCAAAACTGGAGGAAACAACTCTCTATTTTTTATAAATGATCCAGTGTCCCAGTTTCTGTCACAGCAGCACAAAACAGTCTGAGACGCATTTGGAACACTTTATTTGTGAAATAACTTCTGTGGATTAACGCATCTAAGATCTTTGTTAAATTGTGAACATCCTCAATGACACTGACCTATTTCTAGCTATTAAACCTATCAGAATTATTTTTTATAAGTTAAGGAATTATGGGGGAAAAGACATTGATTTGGAATTAATAGATTTATAATCTATATCCTAAGTATAGCTGGCTGAGTGAGCTTGGCCAAAGAATTTCACCTGTTTGAGCTGCTTCATCCTCATGAGTAACTGATTATAATTCTTATTCTCCAATTCTTAAAAGCATTACAAGAATCAAAAGAGATAGTGAAGACATGAGCATATTGTAAATGTCCAAGCTACATAACAAAGAACAGCATTACACACACACAAAATATAGAGTGTGTACTTAATAAACTCATCTTTAAATGTAAATAAAATAGAAAAAAATGTCAAGTCACTAAATGGCTAGCAGTAGGACTGAGAGAATGAGCAACCTGAAACAATTTTATTCAGGACCCCTTTCTAGAAATAGGCATCTAAAGGACAGAAAGAAAAACGTGTGGAAAGACAAAGATCATGGAACGGAATTTCCAGATGTACCCAAGGAGTACTGCAGACAAACTCTAACCATGAGAAGTTGAATCCCTTCTCCTCCTGAAATCCCTAAAACAAACTAGGAGAGGAAGCTCAAACAATTGGTTTGCTTAGTGTCTCTCTAACATCTGGACTTGGCAGTCAGAGGAACAGAAGCTTGGATCAGGAGTTTTGGAGTCCATCCAGAGGTGCCATGGGAGCAGGTTGGAAGTAGATTATATAAGAGGTGTGAAAGGGACTTGAGTGTGGACATTTATCTGAAAGAAGGAGATAAGTGGTAAGGTAATAAGAATGTACACTTGGCAGAAGCTCTTGACTGACTGAAGATTCAGGATGTCACTGCTAAAAGATGCTGAGGCGGAGTAGTGTTTAGGATCACCACTAATATGAGACTCCACAGTAAGAGTCATAGCTTTAGAAGCCTGGACATGAGATCAAGAAATCCATCCCTTAGAATTTTAGGATTCCATGCAGAGCAAGGTAAAAAATATCTTATATTCATAAAGTGTCACTTTTGCCACATGCTAAATCAGCAGCTATACCTTAATCATACAAGAATGTGATAAAATGTTTGTCACACTCATTTTGCAAATCGAGAAAACATAGGCTCAAAGTGTCTCAAGATACTCAGGTGGAAAGTGGCAAAGTTGAGCTCTTTCACCGGTGCCTCTATTATCTGAGTTTACATCTACCAAATGCTTAATTAATATTAATTTATTGGGAAATGAGTGAACTGGAATGACTAACCATATTGCTAAGTATAAGCATGCCCCTTACACTCTCACATTTCTTAACAGGACTCTGAGCTCTGTACCTTCTCCTCTTGCATCTCTATCTGCATAAAGAAGGGTACTAAAAATTTAATAAGCATCTAGAATTCTTAATTGAGTTGAATTAAAAATTTGAACATGCTTCATCAATATACAAATAGTTCAGGAAACTATTTTCCTTTCAAAAACTCCCAAATATATAAGATAAAAATCAATAACAAATTTTTTTAATTTGTGGATATAGCCACACATTAAGTGGTTCTTTTCCTCATTTGTGAATAAGATGTTTTATTTTCACCTCCAAAGTACTTCTCTGGTGTTCCATCACCCCTCTGACATTTTATCTTCTTCCCCTCCAGCATGCCTAAGGTTGGCCTACTCATTCTACCTGGATATTTAAACCCACACAGACCTCCTCTTCAGGTTTATTTGGAAGGAATTCTCCACCCTCATCACCCTCTCATACACCCACATATGAAAGCACACCTGAAGTTCATTCATAATGTCCAAAGACTATGAGACCTAGACAATGGGAAGGGGAAAGATCCAGCTGCCAGTGTTGCTGTAGACCATCCAGCCTTAACTTAGAGCACAGTACAGCTGCAAATACCACCAAGCACTTCCCTTCCCTAACAAAAAATACAAGGACCTCTTACAAAAGAAACGAATGTAAGAGAAACATATACCTATAAAACTTGCCTCACTATCCTGAACTCAAACACTCAAATTACTGCATAGCTTTCTTTTCCACCCAGATTCTAAATTATGTTTCATTTTCTATTTTGCCATATACAATACTGTGTTGAGTAAAAGGAAGCAGTTGCTCCCCAAGAGATATGGATCAGCACAGAAAGCTCTGTGGAACTAATAAATGTTGCTTTTAATCACATTAAATGGAAGGGAATGATGTAGCTCATCACAGACAACCAAGATTTTCTTTGCATTTTTAAAAATATATGTAAATGTACTGAGATCCACAGTGATGCACATTTACATTTCTGCATGCAACAAATTTCACACCCATTTTAATGAACCCCACTGGGCATTCTCATTCTTTTGTTGCACTAGATTTGGACTAGAATGAGTGGCTCCCAAATACCAACCAATAAATTGTGTGCGTACTGATGGCCAAGCTGAACCACTTGCCAACCCCCGAATATAGCTCCTTATCTTGTCTGTGCTTTTTCCTGAAACTTCATCTCACAGCTCTGTGTGAAAATGTGGAAGGCATCTCCAAAACTCATCGCAGCCCTGTACTTCTTCTGGAAGCTTTTCTGGCCCATTTAGTACACAATATATTTCCCCTACTGTGTGCCCATTATACCACTTGTCTAACTCTTCTCCTTCTTTCCTCTCCATACTTTCTACATAGCCTACTTATCTTCCCATTCACCCACACATATGCACATAAAACTGAGCTCCTAGAGAACAGGGGCCTACCTTCCTGTTTCTAGCTTCAGGGTGTAGTACAGTCCACCCTGACAATGGGTGCTCCCTGCACTGATGGAATAATAGCTTAATGTTTCTGCTTCTGTGTGAAAGAGTAGATGTGCTCTGGTATTTATTTCTGTTTCTTCTTGTTGGGAAGAAGTATATAATAACCAGAGTAGAAGAAGGGTGGAGTTGTTTACAAAAAAGAGAGAAATTATTCCAGCCAAGATTTAGGACATTTAGGGTTTTTATTTGGAGAAGAACCAGTAAGTTTGGGCAAATTTTCTACCAGGTTGGGAAGAGTTAAAAATGAACAAAATAACATTAAAAAGAGGGGAGAGGTGGAAAGCTGTTGAACCTTTTGTTCCTGTTATGAAACAATGCCACCACAGAAAGATTTGAGCTGTAGACAGTGACTGCTTGATTGCTGGACCAAATATAAAACCCTGTGATATCTGTCATGTGAATGTGGTATAGCCAGATCAGCAAATTTCCACCTTGGTCTGGTGCTCTACACAAAAGCAAGGCTTTGTTAGATGGAACTTTTGTCAGAATGACCTTTACTTTCATGGAATTTTAAAGAAAAAAGAATATATACTTCTGTCCCACACCAACCTCCCAAATAAAGCAGCCTTATATACCAAGCTTTTACTCATCCAATTGATATTTCCTCCTCCATCGACCCCAAGTTTGCCCTGTGAGTCAAACAGGGGCTGTTTTGTGGGCAGAAAAGCCATCTTGAGGGAGAAGAAGGAGCAGCTAGAAGCATTGTCCCATGGATCCTTCCACAGCTCCGCCCTCCCTCCATTGCCTACACTGGGACTTACACTAGGTCAAATGCAAGCGACTCAGGCAAAGCTGGAAGTCTAGGCCCACCCCTCTGAAGTGATCTCCATGCACAAGAAGGGTTCATTAATCAGAACTGGCATCCTTGCCAATGACAGGAGCCCAGGGAGCATCTCACTTTGAAATGCCTGCCTAATCTATTCAATGACAACTAAGAGTCATCCTTGTTTTGGAGGAAGCATGCAGCTTTTTCTTTCATTAGAGGTGGGATTTTTTTAGTGGCAAATTATGCTGGGGTTTCTGGTGGGGAGGTGGGGAGAAGACGATCTAGAAAATTAAATTTATAATAAAATATGAGAACAGAATGGAGGTAGGAGCTTAGTAGGATAGTGGTTGACTGGATGGAAGAACCTGTATTTAAGGAAGGAAAAACTAAAGATACAGTGCAGACTGGGAATGAAGTACAGATTTAGCAGGTACTATAGGATCATTTAACCCTGTTTTTCTCAGACCTTGAGTAATTATATGTAACAGAGAAAATGCTTGCTGTGACAGTAGATTTGGTAAGGTATATACACATCTCACCTAAAACTTCTTGCTGCTGCACCATGCCTAGACCACTAGGCTTGTGTTCACAGCTTTGATTTCTCATAGAGTGGTAGCTGGTGAAATGGGTTGAACTGTATCCCCCCCAAAAAGTTATTGAAGTCCAAATCCCATGTATCTTTGAAAGGGCTCTTCTTTGGAAGTAGGGTCTTTGCAATGATAATTAAGTTATAATAAAGTCATATTAGTTTGGGAAGGCGCCCAAATGCTTGATTACTCTCTTCACAGGAACTTACAGTGTCCTTATGCCCTAATAGTAAGTGCCCTTTTTTGTTGATGTAGAGACACAAGATTCAAGGAAAAAGGCCAGATGACACAACTGGTAGACTGGAGTGATGCAAGGTATCCAGGAACTGAAAAGTACAAAGCAGCAAGTAACAAGACAAAAATGCCAAGAATTTCCAGGAGGCTCCAGAAACAAGAGGAGACAAAGAAGCATTCTTCCCTGGAGACTCCACTGGACCATGGCCCTGCTAACACCTTGAGTTTGGACTTCAAAAAAAAAAGAGGAATAGATATGTAAGCATTTACAATTCAGGACTACTTACATTAGGTAGGGAAAAGGCTTCAGATTCTTCACAGAAACACAGGAAAAGCTGTGCTGAAATGTCATTTCCTTCTTCACTGAGTCTCTAATCAGTTGCATTTCTGCCAGTGGTCCAATGATATTTCTTTCTTCTCACACTTTAAATAAAAATATTTCAGAGTTAGGTTGCTCTAACAGAATGGTAATCCCAGAGACTTTCGGGAAGAAAGTTAGTCAAGGAACAAGGAAGTCAAATATTTCAAGCAAACTAATTGTCAGCAACGCTATGGTGGGCATTGACAATTCCTTGCTTTTCAGAAACTCCGGGCTTCTAGTGAAACAACATCTCCATGTTAGGAATACTTAGTTGCCATTCATCCCAGCCTCAGTCCCTAGCAGTAGGGGTGGGAGCCTGAGTCTGCTGCTAGAACTGTGATTTCTGCTTTAAATTCAGCATACAGTAGAAACCACTGAAGCAACTAAAAAGGCTTACAGTCCCTGGAAGTTCCAAGACAAACAAAATTTCTTTTAAGAAAATTAAAATGCAAATTGCAATGTCTGCTTAATATCCTTTGGTGAATCCTAATGCTACAAATACACTATTTATGCCTAGGAGTGTGCATTAGATGCATAATTGTATTAATATGCAGGAGGGCAGCTCATCTTGCTTGTTAAATCTCCCTTTACATTTTACAGCTTTACAAATGTCAGACTGTTAGGCCATAACTCTCCTGTTGAGGACCTCGTTACCTATAAAGAATTCATATCTGCCACATAAAAGACGCAGGTGAGCCACAGATTCAGCAATTAACCTATATATCTTTATCTATCTGGCTGGTCTTGCCTATTTCTTAAACAACAATTATGTTTTCCTGGGTACTTTTTGGAAAGTACCATTGTTTCCCTGTATGTTTAGTATTAGGGATAAGAATTGTAAGGAGGAAGATTTATTTCCTGTAGTAAGCGGTAAGCACTTTCTAAATAGGAGCAACAATAATAATCCAGATAGAGTTTCAAAATTCCAAGACATTTTGCACAAGTTCCAAGAACAAGAGAATTCCAAGTTCCTTAACTTTGCTCAGGAAAATTGCCAAGTGCGAAGTAGAGGAAAGGTGGTCCAGATTCCTTCGGTTTCCAGCTCTTGCGCTGTACCCACCCCTCCCCAAGCGCAAGCTTTGTGGCGTAGACACATTGCTCAGGGCGATGCCTTTGGCTCTAGGTCTTCCTTTAGCCCTGTCCTCTATTCTGCCTCATCAGAACGTGCTATCATCTTAGAAAACAGGCATAAATATACCCTGGGGTGCTAATGATTAAAACCTCTGAGATTTGGGTGGAGGATTTACACCAGTTGGGAATCTGCTGGACACTCTATTGCCAATACATGAACTACTTTAATAATTATCATTATTCCAGAAAGTAGTGAGAGTCTCTCTCATATATCAAACTTGGAAACTGGGACTGATAGAAATCAAATAACTAGCTCTGCATTGCCTGGTAACCTAAGGGGCCTCAAAGCTAACACTCATTCCACAAGGAAACTCTTCCATCCCGGCTATGAAGAAAGACTCGGCATCTTTCCTCAGCTCTCAAGGTGAGTGAGAGCATTATGTCCCTGTCAGGCAGCCTAGCAGCCTCTTCCCAATTCCTTTCTCTTCCAGAGTAAGACATAAACCTAAAGGAATGGAATTAATCACCCTGATAGGTGTAATATTTTTCTTGCCATTTATGGGGCTTGCTTCCACCAGTAGTCTATCCATGGAATAATAATCAAAGCCTCAAATCCCATTTATGCTAGGGGTGATGGGGAAGGGCTGTGTTCTGGATCTATATTAATGTGTGATTCCACTCAATTTGCATTTCTTAGAGGAATCTACAGAGCACACTTTATATTCAGCCTGAATGTGAATGGGTTAAATCCTGCGGGAACACTTATAAGAATCTTACAAACAATCCCCAAAGAAATTAGAATGTATGTTCCCTTTTTTATGACAACTCTCAAGTCCCCAGGACAAAGATCTATAATGTCTTATATCTGTTAAGGCAATTTATTACCAGCCTGCTTCACTTACTCTTTAGAGTTTTGAAGGACAACTTTCAGTCACTTTGCCAGAAATGTTTTATCTGAAGCAAATACTCCCAATTTTTTTCTCTCCAACAATTGGTAGTTAGATATATCAATCATCTGAACTTGAATAGAAAAGAATCCTGTTTGATTTTTAAAATCCTTTCAAAAATTACTAAATGTTTACTGTATTCCAGGTAGTAGAGAAAGTTATCATTACAGATGCTCCTTATGTTAAAATGAAATAACAATTATGCCTTCCAGTTTATATAGCATTTCCAAAGCATCATTAACAATAATAGAAATGACTTTTTGAGTCCTATGCAGTTTTAAATAGATTACTTCATTTAATCATTGTATCCACTTTGGTAAATTGTTATAGCTAGATGCACCTTAGACCTGATGATACTGGTCTTGTGGCTTATCACAGGCAGCTCAGGTTTTGAACCATGTTCATCTCATTCTCATTCCCAAGTCTCTGCTACTCATCCTGGACATTTATAGCACTTTGATTTACAAAATGTTGCTCCATCTGCTGCTCAGGATAAACTAGTAAGAGTCACATGAGAGCAAGTTTTTGTTTCTATCTAACAGATAAGAAAGTTGGGCATAAAACTAATTGCTTTACACTGTGTAACTGATTAGCGAGAGAACAGAGACAAATCCCTGGAGTTCCTGGCTCCAAGTGTGAGCTCTCTTCTCCACAACAGGATAGCAATGTGAAATGTGATTTGGGTTAGACTATGTTTACTCTGCAAACGGCCTACAGTAAAACTCAGGCCAGGGATATTGTAAGTTCCAAAGTTCAACATACTGAACATGTTACAGATCTGAATTATAAGATACAAAGAGGAGAATCAAACAAGTCTACATTTAATTGTTTACACAGCAGGCCATCATTTGTAGCATTGAGCTTAAAAGTAATGATGCACTGGAGAATTGGCTGTTCAAGGAAAGGAGTCCTGATGTGTGGGTTTGCAAATTCCCATTATTTAATATGCCCTCCACAACTAGTTTCAAGCTAACAAGATGAAGTCACTGTGTTATGGTAAGTTGTCAACTTGATGGGATGGGAAAACTAGAAAATGGGCAAAGCACACTCTGGAAGTATCTATAATGGTGCTTCCAGATGCAACTGGCATGTAGGTCAGCAAACTGAGTGGGAAAGATATCCTGAATGGGCAGGGCACTATCCAACTAGAGACCCAGATGCAACAGAAAGCAGGAGAAAGCTGATGCATACACACATAGGAGTCTTCCCGAACCACTGTGCTGTTTGCTTCTGCCCATCATCCATGGACATCAAACTCTGCTTTCTTCAGCCTTTGAACATGGATTCGCACCAGTGATTCTCCAAAGGACTTCCAAGTCTTTAACCTGAGACTGAGGCTTCATCATTGCTCCTTGTTGTTCTGAGGCTTCCAGCTTCTTGAAATAAGCAATTACTAGCTCCCTCAGTTCTTCAATCTGCAGACCACCATAGAGGATCAAGGGATTTCTCATGCTATAATTATGTAAATGAGCCAGGGGGGGAAAGTCCAGCAGTCATTATAGCTGGACAAAGGAAATTTGTCCTTTTTCTTTAAGAGGACAAAGAGCAGAGACTCTTTGCTCCAGACCAACATATGCATATCAACTTGATGTCCCTGCTGCTAAAAAAAAAAAAAAAAAAAAAAAAAGGTGCTGCTTAAAAAAAAAAAGGTGCATATGAACAATTCTGCATATTTCCCCTTAACAAAAGCAGCTACCAAGAACATATTTTAAAATGCGAGAGTGTCCTTGGAAGATTGCAACAGAGAATTTCTACAAAACTAGATTGAGACCTTGGTCTCTTTGGTGTTTGTGATTGACAACAAATGGGGAAGAGAGTGTTGGAAAATCAACCAAGAATGAGGGTGAGAGACACGGGACAGGTACGCTTCACTTGTTAGTAAAAAGTGTTCAGGTTAGAAAGTGAGACCCCAGATACGGAGGCAAGGACAGACATACCTGAGATGGAATAAGAAGATCATAAATGGGAAAAAAATATGTTAGGATAAGGTGTGGGCATCAGGTGCAGAGTAAGCCTGAGAAGTGCAGCTTCACTGATTCTAGTTTCAGGTTGATGAGAGATTCTTGGTCCTAGACCCAGGAGACCTGAGGATTCGATATTTTGCATATTGGCCATGCCACTGAATTATCTTTTTAAAAGCATTTCCTTATGTTTTCCAGGCTACCTGAGATTCCTTGCAGGCATTGGAACACCTGACAGGCTAAGTGATAAGTTCATCATCCCCAAAGGTGCAGAAAATTCCCACTGTGTAGTCACTAGTGATCCTTTGCATGGTCGTGTATTTGTTCCCCCTCTCTTATCTCTTGCCTGATCATCCTGCATGCCATGTCACAGTTAGCCCCTTGGTGAACAGCAAAGTGTTAGGTAGAATCTGACTTAGGCAACACCATTTTGAAACATTTCCTCCATCTTAGAATGAGTCACCTCAAGCTCATTCCATCCACCTGTCCCTAAACCCTGGACAATACTCTACAATCATGCAAAGGAACCCTAAACATTACCATCATCATAAGAAAGGACTCTTCCCTGACAACTCCCTAGCACTGGCCTAATCCTCTCCTCCCTCACTCTCCCTATTTGTACCCCAGGCTATAAGTGGAAGGGGGGGTCCCAGCCTACACTGTGCCTCTCCTCTGCAGGTTTTTCCCCAATAAACCTGTATTACAGTGAGTTGCTCTCTTTTTCCTTTATTTCCTTCATCTGCTTCTTTCCACAAGGTAACTGTGGGTACAGGCTTATCCTTCAAACTCTGATGCGCTCAGTCTTTGGGTAAAAGGACCAAAGACCAAGAAATCCCACTATATCCTCAACTTCTTCTTTACTAGTTCAACAGGAGCTCTGACTAGAAAAAGGAAGTGGGGAGAGAAGATGGAGAAAAAGTGCAGGCAACAAGAGCAGAGGATAAACAATTGGTTTGACTTCTGAATATGCAGACGCCCCCAGGTCTTCTGAGGACTGAGGTCCTGTCCATTTATCAGCTCTCCATTCCTAGTAGCTTAGGTCTCACCTTCCTTAGAAGTCAATATTTCTGAAGAAGGAGGGCCTAACACTGCTACTTGCAAAGCAAATGGCCACTAATCGCCACAAGGAAACAAACATAGGTTGCAAACAGATACATCTTGTAGCTTTGAATATCATTAATTTTCAAGAACACCAGGGCACCCTCTTCCAATTAGTGGAGAGTGTGAGTCTGGGAGCAGAACCGGAGGAGCTATACCAATAGGGACATGCATTGGGTCAGACTTCCATCCTGCAGGCTCCAGACCCAACAGGAGGAATTCAGGAGCCACTTTACCTTGATGCCTTTGTATTCTCATCTGTGAAACAATGGGTAATAAAATCCCCCTGCTTCCTCACTGGGTTTTATGTGAGTGAACTAATTAATGATTGCATAAAGCCTAATGCAATGCAACATGTAATTGAAAAGTTTAATCATCGAAGTAATAGTCCAATAATAGTAGGTTGCAAAGTACAGATAAATAGCACTCTTTAAATGAAGATATTACCATTTTGATATTTTCTCTCCAATCTGCATTTTCAAATTAGAAACGTATATAATTTCAGAGTTATTCCCATTTTTATAATACTGTTAAATTCTCCAAAACTGCTTTCTCTATTGTTTTTACTGTGACATTTCAACCAAGCAGAGAATCACTGTAGATTTCAGTAATAACTGGATATTCTAATTAAAAGTGTTTATGCCCAGGAGTCCTAATATCAAAATAGATGATCTATACCACATCTTACAAAATTGGAAAACTCACTATTTTCATTTATATTTTCCACATTAGATAAAAGGTGATTTCCCAGTCAAAATTCCTTAACCCTTTGAATTTCTTGATGTTTCCATATTTTCATATTGCCTTTTCCATAGCTGCTCCTTCTACCAGAAATGCTCAGCATCAGTCTTCACAGGAATGCTTCTTTCTGAAAAATCCCTACTCTGTTTTCAAAACGTAAATTAAGTCTTATTCTTGTATACTCCCCCTGATCCCATTAAGAAAGCCTAGGATCCATTCATGTTCTTAATTCCTTTTGTACTTAACATGTCTCTGTTATTGGGATTATCACAACATATCACTTTGATATGAATATTTCTTTTTTTCTTTTTAATGAGAGAGGGACAGTGACACAACACTTAGTTGTGTACATGGTAATGGTGAGGCAGAAAAAGTTAGGCAGTCAGTGTAGGCAGAACAATGTGGGTTGAAGAGGAGAAAATCAACTGATGGTCATCTTTCCTGAGAGAGCAAAGACATCCCCCAATGATAATAACAGTCTGACAAGATAGGACCAGATGCAGACACTCCCTGCTGCTAAGGAAGGAATCACATTCTTTCTATTGGCACCTGAGGCATGGACCAAAGTCTGGACCAGAATTCCCCACACCTGTGTCCTAGGTACAGGGACAGGGAAGCAGTGACCAATCAAGGAGAGGATGTCATATAAAAGGGCAAACCTCACTGCCTCATCGGCTCTGTCCCCTTCCACCACTCTGGGGGATGTCTACTCTTTTCCCTATACTTTACTTTTTATAAAATAAAATCCATCTACTACTCTTGCCTTGGTGTCCCTCAGTTTCATTCTTCAACTCCAAGAGGAATGAACCCGACATCACCGGCATCAATGGGGTTCAAACCTGGGTCCTTGTGATGCCAGTTTTGTGGATGTCAGGTTCATGTCCTCTCAGAGTCAAAAAATGAAACCAAGGGACACAGAGGCAAGTGTAGTAGATGGATTTTATTTTACAAAAAGTAAAGTATAGGGAAAAGAGTAGACTTCCCCCAGAGTGGTGGAAGGGGACAGAGCCGATGAGGCAGTGAGGTTTTTTTATATGACATCCTTTTTATATGACATCCTCTCCTTGATTGGTCACTGCTTCCCTGTCCCTGTACCTAGGACACAGGCTCGGGGAATTCTGTTCCAGTCTTTGGTCCATGCCTCAGATGCCAATAGAAAGAATGTGGTTCCTTCCTTAGCAGCAGGGAGTGTCTGCATCTGGCCCTATCTTATCAGACTCTCATTAGCATTGGGGGATGTCTTTGCCCTCTGAGGAAAGATGACCATCAGTTGATTTTCTCCTTATCGACCCACATTTTTCTGCCTACACTGCCTGCCTAACTTTTCTCTGCCTCATTGAACATGCTGGGCAAGTGCTGTAGCCACTGAGTCACTGCTCCAGCCCCAATATGAATATTTCTTGAAAACTTACACAGTCCCCTTCATAATACCAGGAAAAGGAGTGACATATTAGAATAGACAGTCCCTGTTTGTAGCAACTTAGAAATGATCTCTTTCTGTAAATGCCACTCCCTTTCCTAGTTCTGTAAGGGAACACATGAGTCTGTGAAAAATGTGATTTTAAGAAGAGTTCTCAGAGCTGGACCAGTGGCTTAGTGGTATTGTGCTTGCCTGGCATGCACGAGGACCTGGGTTCAAATCCCAGGACCACATATACAACAAAATGTCAGAACAATGAAAACCAGATGTGAAACTAAAGTTGATTCTCTCTTTCTCTCTCTAAAATGGCATGCTCAAATCTATGCAGTATTTCAAGAACAGGACACCCACTGGGATTGTCCCAGACTCTTGTGATGTCCTGGATGAGCCCTGCAGCATGGAACCTGTGCCTGCACTAGCATGCTTCTGAAATTACCTCCTCACCCTGCTTGATAAGCTCCTACTCATCCTTCTCATCAGTTATCATCTCCTCTACGCGGAGACCCTAGATGCCTTATATCCCACATTTATTCCTTGTACTTCCCCAGGCTCTTTACAAACTAATATTAATTTCTTCCACTATCCAAACTCCACATTTACACATCTCTTCCCCTTCAGTTTATTTCTTCCTTGCAGGTAAGGACAGTGTTTTGTTTTTCCTTGAAGCAGCAGATCTGATCACAAGACCTGATACATAATTAAATAATTAATAACAAGGCATGGTGCCATATACCTGTACCTTCAGCTACCCAGGATACTGAGGCCAGAGGATCACAAGTCTGAGGTCATATTCAGCAATTTATCAAGTCCTTGTCTCCAAATAAAAATAAAAAAGTGCTGGAGTGTAACTCACTGACAGTGTCCCTGGGTTCAATCTTCATACCACAAAAATATAATGCAATGCAGTGCAATGTAATGCAATGCAAAAAAAATTTTTAAACCCTCAATAGTTGTTGAATGAATGAATTAGTAACAGGTCTGATTATTCTGCAGGTTGACTGGAAGAAGAAAATTAATCTAAGCATAATACCCAATAATCTCTTCTAAAAGGTATACTAACATTTTAAGATCTACTTGAATAGAACACATTGAACTTATTTTTTACTAAATATATTTGACAGTATTTTCACGGGCAAGATATTTCTATGTACCACCTAACTCACCCCTGCATACAACCTCAAATTCCACTTCCTTTGTCCAAGTTTCAGAATCATTTCCCAGACAACTTTGAAAGACTTTTTCCTTACCTGCACCACTGAAGCCAATAAATGAAAATTTTGCAACTACACTTGAAAATTGTCTATTTTATCTGTGGGTTGGAGAGGGAAAATTGTGATTTTGAGCATTCAAGAGTAAGCTCCACACAGGCTAAACTTTAAAGACTCCTAGTGCTTGAGAAGAGATATATGGCCAGAATAAAAAGTTTAAAATCTACTATTTCAGCATACTTTTTCAATCCATGCAATTTGGAAAAAAATACATTTTGTTCACCAAGATTGACAGACTCATAATTTTCCCATTCCTTCTGCTAAAACATTTTGTTGTGCAGCTCATAAATTACTGCTAATTAAATCTAAATGTAAGCACTGGTGATACAATCTTGTTCTACTACTTGTATATAGAAAATGAGAAACTGAAAGCTTTCTTTAAAAGAGTGGGAAGTGTAGCATCATTTTTAAAAGAAGATCCTTGCTCGATGTAATTTAGCATATATTCACACCTCCCCAAACACATAAACATACATTTCTTTTGAATCAAGGACAGCCCCTACCGTCATTATCACTGCCATCATTATTGTTATCATCATCAACTAACATTTATCGGGCACCATTTATTGATTGTTCAAGGATCTGGATGGTGTTTTCCTTGCCAGAGGCTAAATGAATAAGGTGAGGAATTGTGACTTCTCTAAAAGGAGTGGTCAAGGGAATCCTTGAATAAGTGGGTGTCATCATTACCATCATCATCCAGGGATTCTAAGCTCTACCGAGAAACCCAGCACTCCTTTGTTGCCATGTAAAAGAAAAATCCTGGCTGTGTCACTGAAGAAAACTTATCATTTTTTTTAAGACAGAGGGATAGTGGGAGAAATAGGGAGAGAAGAGAGAGAGAAAAATTTTATTTAGTTTTTCATGCACCTTTTATTACTCCGAAACTTCATTGTGTACGTGGTGCTGGGGATTGAACTCATGTACTCACGCATGAGGGCAAGTGCTGTAACCATCGAGCCACTGCTTCAGCCCCAAAACTTACCATTCTTATAACCACCTTCGATGATCACATAATAGGTTGAAGCCATAAACTTCTTTTGTCTTGTAGCTATCTTCATGTCTCCTACAATTTGTATCTAAAATGTCCCTCAAAGGCCCAAGGTTTGTGACTTTGTCCCCATCGGGGTATTATAGAGATGGTAGGGACTTTAATAGGTGGGGCCTAGTGAGAGGTATTTAGGTTATTGGGGGTGTATCCTTGAAGGGTTTACAGGGACCCCAACTCCTTCCTCGTCCTAACTTTCTTTCACTTCCTAACCATGAGGTGAGAACTTTTTCTGCCATGCTTCTGCCATGACATGTTACCTCACCACAGGCCCAAAGCAGTAGACCAACTAATCAAGGACTGCAATTTCTGAAAATGTGAACCAAAATAAACCTTTTCTATTTATATATTTGATTTAGCTTGGGTGTTTGTCATCGTGATTAAAAACTAACACATGTATATGTTAAATAGACTGTTTACTAAAGTACGCAAGTTCTTCCCTGGCAGTAATAATATTTACACTGGTTCACTGAGACATATCTGATACAATCCACAATAGTGGACTGAAAGTGCTATTGTACAACACTTTAGTAGCTGGTCTTTAAAGAAGAGGAAGCCCATAATCACATCACAATAACCTTCCCCCACGTGCATTGTGTCTAACTAGTTTCCAGATCACGGGAATTTTCTCAAGCTGGACCACAGAACTTTATAGAGAAGAATAGAGCTACCATTATAGTTATTTTTCTTATTTTTTAGGGTTTCTTGTTGGAAGAAAGCAATTTTTTTAGCAAGGTTTGGGAGTAAAATTGTAAAGTGAAGCACAATCCTGTTTTAATTTTGGTCTGCTTTTTCCACACTCTTCCTATTAAGCTACTTCTTCCTTTCTTGCCTTCTTCCCTCTGCCTCCCCCAAACTCCTCAAAGGGCTCCCTGTGGAGATGCTCCTACAAGATCACTGTCCACAGCAGTGTGGGAATTTCAGTCGTGGTAATTTCTTTAAAACAACTGACTAAGCCTTCTTTTTAACATCATCGCGGCATGTTTACATTCCTGCTAAACTTATTGCAGGTAGCAGTGAGTGAATAGGAATGGAATATATTTGGAGTAGGAAATCATATCCTTTTGCAATCAAACACTGGTTTGTGGCTTTGCTACAAATAAGTACTTCTGGAACTTAGTGGTGATTTTCATCACTACCAGCCGCTTTGAGTCCTTTACTCCTGCTGCTCTCTCACTGGCGCCCTCATGTAAAGGATCTGCTGCAGAGACAGGCCAACCTTGCTCTTCACTTCCCCTCTGAGAGGATGCCTGCCCTTCACCGTTAATCCTTCCCCATAAGCTTCTGTTGGAGGCTTTTCCTTAGGCCAAAACAAGCAGACTGAGATCTTACCAGATGCCTTCTAGTTAAGGTATTACTTTTACAGAACATAAGGGATATTATTAGATCTCAGACTTTTATCTTGATTCAGTCTCTCTTTAATTAATCATAAATTAATAGTTTGATGTGTTCAGTTTACACTTCTGTAGAATGTTCAGCTTACATTACTCTACAAGCTCCGTTTATTTAAAGGACATCTGATTAAATCTTAGCAAGCATCTTAGTGCTTATTTTTTTAAAAATTAGTGGTTTCTATCATAAAACTAAACAAAACTGAAATGTATAAAATTATAGGTTAGATTTATGGGGTTATTGAAGCGGGTTATGAATATTGGTCCCTATGGTAATATCCATAAATATTTTAGATACTAGAAATTTTAGTGGAATAGTGTGTGTTTACCCTAGCTGTGCACTTATATGAAAGGAATATTGATTTTGATTATGAATTCAGTAACATAAAATCCTGAGTGTTGGCACTGGAAGGAAGGAGACCTTGGAGATATTGCTGGTATATTAGAAACTGTAGGAAACATTCTTTGGATTTGAAAGAATTCACTATCAGTCCTATGGGTTCTTAGAAAAGGGAATGAAGATTTTCATTTCTTTTCTTTCGTGCAAGATTTAATTTCCTGGAGGTAACATTTTGTGCTAGCATTGGCATTGATATTTTAACATGCAATCCTTTAAAAACAAACAAAATATCGTGCCTTATACGTAATAATAATGTGGATGATAACTGACAGAAATCATTCTTACACCACTGTAAGACATTGTGTCTTTTCCTTGCCCGCTATTCTTTCTTCACCAAGTATTTACTGAGTATCTACTAAATGCCTGCCATTATTCTGGGTGCTCAGATTATAGATACTGATGAATATTGGTAGCCTAGTATTCTGCTTACATTTTTCCCCCAAGGGAATCAAATTATATGCAAGCAAATAAGAGTGAATGAAGGATAACTAAGAGACTTTAAGATAGTGAGTTTTACACGGAAAAATAAGATACCTTCATGGTAAGCATTTCTGGAGAGCAAGTTTTTAGAAAGCATGAAAAAGAGCCAACCATGCAAAAACTACCGGAGAAGAATACAACAGATGGAAGAATGAACTGGTGCAATGGACCTGAGAAAAATGTGTGCGAGAAACAGGGAAGCTAGGCACTTATGAGTCAGGGGATCCTCTTCCCAGGGTTGCTCTCCCTGTACTGTCCCTGTTCAGACCTTTTCAAGGGGACCCTGATACATTCTCATTAATCTCAGTCTCCTGCTTTCGTGTTCCTCATACCTTAATGCCATTCATATTCTCTCCCCGTATCAGAGTTCTTACAGTGTCACCTGTCCTGGGGCCTGAGTGACACCAACCCCTCAAGCTTAGATGTTATTATCCCTATTGTTACGGCTTTGATATGAGATGTCCTCCAAAAGCTCATGTGTGAGACAGCGCAAGATCCTTTAGAAGTGAAATGACTGAATTCTGAGAGCCTTAATCTAATCAGTACATTAATCCACTGATAGGGATTAACTGGGTGGTAACTGAAGGTAGGTTGGCTGTGCCCAGAGGAGGTGGGCATTGGTGGGCGTGCCTTTGGGGAATATATTTTTTATCTGTGAGTAGCCTCTCTCCCTCTCTCTCTCTCCATCTCTCTCTCTTTCTCCCTCATCTTCTTGGTGTCCATTTCCAGACCTATTTTCCTCCACCACACTCTTCCGTCATGATGTCCAGTCTTACCTCAAGCCCTGAGAAACAGAGCCGACCTTCTATGGACTGAGACTTCTGAAACTGTGAGCCCCAAAATAAACATTTCCTCTAATTGTTCTTTCAGGTCTTTTGTCACAGTAACAAAAACACTCACTAAAACACCCATCTTCTGCTTCCAGCTCCTCATGCTTTCATTCCTACACTCTCTAGTACAGCCAGGCCGTGCACTCTGATACCCTCTCACAGTCATTCAGACCACTCTCAAACAGCCACCCATGTGGCATCTTCCTGACCCTGCCCGTACAGTTCAAATTGAACACACACTTTCAGATCTACACATAAGACACCAAGATACAAAACCAGACTTTCCCCCAAAGTCTTCCAATTTATTATAACCTGACATATATACATATATATAATATAGCTTATCTGTATAATTCATTTGTCCTTTAATTACATTCTGCCTTGAAATATCTTTTATTACTAAGAAACATTATTACATTTTTATCATTACTCACCTGCTTGCATGCTTTAAGTCTCCCCATTAATGTAAATATTTTGCGGCAAACTTATGTGTCATGTTTTTTCCATTACTCTCCATTGCCCAGCACAATACCTGGCACACAGCAGGTGCTGCTTTTGATTGCAGATGACCTGAATATAGCTCCTTTGACTTGATACATAGGAAAGTATTTGGTACTCTGACTCCAGTCTGTGATTTTCTTTCTTAAATACCTATACAAAAGAAATGAAAAATTATGGTATAGTCTATGGTACATAGGCTCTAAGCCCCTTTCCAGAAATGTTTTCTGTAATACACATTAGCTCTTAGCTCTATTGACTTAGAAACAGGAAACCTCATGAGCCAACACTATACAGGTAAATTAATGACTTTATAAGTGATGAATGGAATAGCACAGAAATAAATGGGAGACCCCAAGGAGAATTTTCTAGCAAACATGGATATAGTAACAGAAAAGAAACAAAATCATTTTTTATAATGTCACAATTCATAGAAAATCCTAATCTTCCTTTACAATTCTAGGGAAAAAAAATCCCAAGAAACTCAGAATTATCAACCCTGAGAACTACTTGCTGATGCTACCCTAGATTATAATGTAATTTTCACTAAAAAAAAAAAAAAGGAAGAGCTTATAAATTAATACTTGGAAATGCAGATGTTGACCTTGGGGATTATTTGATGAAGTCACTTGTTTTAAAGATGAGGACTCTGAGTCTATGCTGGGGAATCAGTTGCCAGAGATCACCCTGATTCTCCAGCCTCACCACCCACCCACCGGAGATAGGCTATTTCTATTGCATGGTGGTAGTCTCAGGGAGGGTTTCCATAGTCAGCCGCTTTGCTGTGACCAGGACCCTCCAAGCTTGGAGCACTTTCACTCACTGTACTTCATGAATAACTGCTGTGAAACCTGGATCCTGGAAAGGTTAATAATTGAGCTGATTAGCAGGCATCTCAGCCTGCCACCTCCTTCTCCTAGGAGGACCCTGTTCACACCTCACCCTTTCTGTCACTTGACAATATGCTGCTTTGTGCTTCCTCCTTCCAAGGATGCCCATCTCCATTGCTTCCCAGCCACAGCCTTCTCCACTGAGGCACCTGGACTCTTTCTTCTCTTGTAATCCCCTCTATCCTCAATGCTTTCATGAATTGCTCTGCCCCAACCAGGACTTAACATACCAAGCAATGGCTAGAGGACAATTTGAAATAAATGTATTTCAAATAGAAGTTCTCTTCCCCCTACATCATCCTTGCCTCGGATCTAAGACACCGTCATTGCTGTTGATGTTGTATTCCTTAGTCCCTCTCCAGTGTTCCTTTCAGAACATCTCTAGGCTTCAGAATGAAAACAGAAAAGTCCCAGAATTTCTTGTGGCTCTTTTCATATAGATATAAACACATCTTGTAGCAGGAATTTAGCCCAGTAGTAGCACTTAACCACTGAGCCATGTCTCCAACCCTTTTTATTTTTTTATGGGTTTTTTGGTTTGTTTGTCTGTTTTGTTTTGTTTTGTTTTTGAGACAGGTTCTCACTGAGTTACTCAGGGCCTTGCTTATTTGCTGTGGCTGGCTTTGAATTTGTGATATTCCTGACTCACCTCCTGAGTTCTGGGATTACAGGCATGCTCAATCACACTGACCCAGTCATATGATTTTAATGCCTCTTCATCACTAGTATCTGCCACATTCCTGGTCTTTCATGGCTATTCACTGAAGCCTTTAACTCACATCTCACCATCTTTCAGCCATTGTGTCCTCACCCTGGTTGCCCTCAGTGTGCCTGATTTTAAGGTACCTCTTGGCAGGTGTCCCATCTCACTGCTGTAGTTTTATCAACCAGATATATTCCCGCAGTTTTTGTCGTCCATTCCCATGTTCTTACCCTTTGCCAGTTTTGTTTCCTCTCTGAAGTGTTGATTTAAAATTCAGCTCTCAAAGAACTCAATGTGGCAATAACAGGAAATCATTAAATTAAGCCTTTAATGGGGCTATACCCTTTCTAATACACTCCAGTTGTCTCTTCTGTTCATGTCATTTGACTCACTTCAATGTTCTACCTCTAATGAACAGCTTCAAAGTCCTGGGCTTTCTTTCTTGGTCCCCATTACTTTACCAACTGTGGATCTTCATTCTGGATTATTCTACCACAACTTGAGACTTCGGATCTTCTTCAAGGGTCATTCTCTTGAGTCACTTATATAACTTTCCTAAGACTAATGTGGATCATGCCACTTTCAACCCTCCTGCTTCAGCCTCCTGAGTAGCTGGGATTACAGGAACATTCTTTATAAAAAGTAGGGGATTTAAGAATTGTAATCACTACAATCCACCACTAGGCATTTTTTTTTTTTTGTTTTCTTTTCCTTTACTTTCTTCTTCTTTTTCTTTCTTTATTTTTTTTTTGTAATGGGGATTGAACCCAGGGTCCCCACTGATCTACATCTCCAGTCCTTCTTTTAAATTTTGAGACAGGGTTCTGATAAGTTGCTGAGGATATCACTAAATTACTGAGGCTGGCCTCAAACTTGTGATCCTCCCACCTCAGTCTCCTGAGTCACTGGGATTACAAGTGTGTGCCAATATGCCTGACTACCGTTAAAATTTCCACTGATAATGGACCAGAGACACATTCTCAGTTCTCTTCACTCTCACCTCAGTGATCATTCCAATTTATAAATAATCTACAAAATAGAATGCTTGAATAAAACATTAAGAAATAATAGCATTTTTATCAGCAATGGTGGAAATAGATACAAATAACAGAAAACATGGAAGGAGAAAGCTTTGATTGCATTTCTTGTTAGAACATCACAGATTGTTCCTGATTTAACAATTTTTTTGATTTTACAGGAGTGCAAAAGTCATATGCAGTAGAAACTGCTTTGAATTTGGAATGTTGAATGCCCCCCCACAGTCTAGTAACTTACAGTATCATAGTCACCTACAAAGCTGAGCAGAGGTAGCGAGGGCTCCCAGTCAGCAGCAGGATCATCAGAGAGAATACTTGATGCTGTATAGTACACGTGCTAGGCAAGGGCTCTCCCAATGAATTGCATCCTCAGTCCATTTTATTTTATTTTGAATTTTGAGACAAGGTCTGGCTGAGTTATCAAGCAGGCCTTGAACTTCTAATACATCTTAGACTCACAATATTTCCAACCTATAATTGCTTTTTGAGGAGGACCCCTCAATATGAATCAAGGAACAACTGCACTGAATGAGGAGACTGGACTTTGAGTTTCAGAACCTTCTCCACTAGGCTTTCCAACGGGTGTACAAACCAGGGAGTTGGTTTATAATTCAGGCCAAATTTCTTTTAATTTTATAATTCAGGCTGACTTCTTTTCAGACATTTCAAAATATCTAAAAGTATAACAAAATAGCACACATACACACATGCACCAGTTTTATTAAAAATTAGCATTTTTGCCATTGATTTAGGTATTTCACTTTCAGGTAAGAAAAAAATGGTTAGAGTTGAAACCTCCTATATCAATCTTTCAGATTATGTTCTAAACATGATCTCAAAGTTAAAGTGGTTGTTTAAAATCTCCATGTTTTATAATATTATATGAGTTATATATGTACATATTCATTTATAGATAATTTATAGATATATAAACCCTTAAAATGATGTGATAAAGTTTGCTAATTATCAAATTTTACACAAATAATTACCATAGAATATAAATTGTTTGATACCATTTTTAATTTATTATGTTTATTTAGATTCATATATGTTTATCTATTGGAATCTCATTTATTTTAAATATTTGCATATTGTATAATTAAAAGAGTTTTTAATTTCATTGATTATATTTTTTATCTGTAAGCTTTCCAATTAGTTCATTTTCATGTCTAATATTTAAATATTCTTTCTTCTAGATTCTATTATGTAGTTTCTCATTTTCATGAAGTCATTTCATTTCTAATCTCATGCTATTAAGTTTGATACTCAGAGCACTTTCTACAACAAATGAAATTGACAACAACAATGGAATGAAATCAGCCTTCTGAGGAATTAAATAATTTGCACAGGTTTTCATCATATCAAGTGGAATGGCTGAAATTCAGAAGGACCTCAGCTCTTTGCACTATGCGTTAATACCTCTGTAAGAAAACAACTTATTTGGACAGCCCTCATCCTGCTGAATCCCTTGAACAGCAATGATAGACTCAAGAAATAATGAGGAGTAAAAAAGAAAAGTGGACAAAATCACATGGAGTGCACAGAAGGGAAAAAGCTAGATCATGATAAAAATAAGACTATTATGCCTCATCCTCTCCCAAGAGTAATTGTATGCTCTACAGAGTCCTCCATCCATAAGAAACTGGAATTATTCACCAGCACTTGTGTTTCAACTTCAACCCGAAGGAATGCATCTCTAACAAAAAGATCCACAAGCTTTGTATGCAAATGGTCACGTAGTAAATATGTTTGGCTCTCAGGGCCCTATGGTCACTGTCACAACTGCTTAACTCCACTTGTGCAGCACAAAAGCAGCCATCAACATTGTATCTTATAACCCATCAGTAGTGGTTTGCCACCTCCTGCTCTAACTAGAGAACTTATTAGACAGTCAGATGGTACATGAAAGCTTTATGCAGGATAGATTCCCATATTCTGTCACATGTCTGACCACATGCTCTTGCCTCCCAGATGCTCACTCCTGCCCTCAAGTTGGCTCAGAAAGGAGTTTTCAATCTCTTGCTACAAATTTCAAAGCTTCCCAGCTGTCAGAAGGGAACCCTAAGACCACATGTGCTACTAATGGGCACAGGATGGGGTTCTTATTCTAATTATCCCCGTGTCTTCTGTGGGAAGTGTCAGCAGAGACAGATCTCGAGAATTTTTGTTCCTTCATATGCCACCAAATTTCTGCAGAAGGAAAGATTTCCAGAGCACAGATAGGGGAGAAAGTACTTCCTCAATTCCTCATAAATTAACTTTGAATATAAATACTGTGATTTTTGAGAGGCTTTTCAATGATTTGCTCCTTTAAGCAGTTTGTGTCTATACTGATAATGAGGAGAAAAAAGACTCTGAAGTCCTCAGTTGATAAGTTGGAATGTCTAATTCTCCATAATTTCCATACTTAGATTTCTGAAATTTATGCTAAGAAAAGAAGAAAAAAGAGGAGGAATGGGGAGGAGATGGGAATGAAAAGAAGAAAAAGAAAGAGGAGAGTTAAAGGATAGAGAGAAGAGAGTGGGAGGGAGGAAAAATGTAGACTGAATACACAACCTAGTGACCATTATTTTTTCTAAATAAAATTGGGATCACTGGGTTTCATCTATTTAATTAACACTGGTCAATACATATAGAATGTATTTTCCCACAATGCATATATGATTCATCTATCTTATATACATATCTCAGGCAACTGACACTTTATATAATTATTAGCTTGTTTTTTCTACTTTTCTTGCTTTATTGTGATTTCCTTGAAGATAGACACTGCATACGATTCATGGTCATATCTTTAGCCCATCTGTGGTAGATGCATTAATGGGACTAACCCTTCACCCCTGTATCTCTAACTTTGTTATGTAATTTTGTACTTACTCTCATAATGTTATGGCTAACCCCCTTGACTTTTGGCTAACCATATGACTTTGTTTGGCCAAGAAAATGAGATTGAAGTAATATATGCATGTCATAAGAATAGGCATTCAAAGGTCTTGATTGTTCCTACTTGCCTTTCTGTGCATCTTGAATCACCTTGATAAGAGTTTCCCCCAGATAGCTGAGGTGTATACATCCTGGATCCAAGAATGAAGGTACATGGCAAACCCCTGAGACAAGAATTCAGTGTGGAGTCAGTCGAGACCAATCCATCCACCTTTCCCTGTCCAGAAGACACAGGACCAATAATAAATAATTGGTTAAAGTGATGCAGTTTGGAGAGACTAAGCAGTAATATGTAGTCCAGTGTTATACACAGCACAGTGCACGGCACATACAAATATTCTACAACTACTACAATGGCAAAATAATGGAAAACCTAAAAGATCTTTCAATTATGTCCTTTCAGCCTTCATCTAGTCCTGTTCAAGTTGACTGCTCTCCTTTTCACCTCATCTTTGACCTTCCAGATAATACAGATCCCAATATTTTGCAACACTCAAACATCCTTCAAAGAACATTACTTGATTTGAAATTACTTCTGGAAGTCTGTATCTAAGAAGAAGGAGAGGAGAAGGAGGAAAAAAAAAAGAAGAGAAAAAGCAATATCCAAAGAGACTGATATCTGACCAATTTTCACATCCAGATAGGTGCATTTTTCCTATGGAGCATTCTAGTAATGCATTCTTTGTCTTGTCTCTATATTTTCTTGGTTCTCAATACAACTTTGCTATAACTATTATGGAAGAAAGAAAGTCAATCTCTTTTTATAGCTAAATTCACGGAGAGAAAATTAAAAAATTCTAGCTGTTCATAACAAAATTCAGGACTGATATCCATGGCAAGGTCATAGATACTTTGAGCCATGATCTTCTTGGTTCTCATTGGCAAAAGGTTCTTATCCTAATGTTTCTCAATAGGTCATTCCCTTTATTTCTTTATTTAGTTTTAAAGAACTCAAAGCAATAGAAAATTAATGTTAGTGGACAAGGCATAAGAATTAATGTTCATCAAACAATAATGCTGGCCTCAGGGGTGAGTGTCCAATTAACGAGGGCAACCACCCCAGGAAACCAATCAGCAGGGTAACCTTCCTGTCGAATTGTTCAAGTTTTCAGAGTGAGTTTTCCCTCTACTCTGCTAGTCAGTGTCTCCATATTTAATACTTTAAAAATATAAATAGACATCTTGAAGAATTCCATCAATGCTTTTTATCTAAAAGTTAATCAGTGTACCTGAATGTTGGAGAAAAGACATTACATTCAAGCCCCTCACCAAATCTGCCTCTTTAAACATGCAGTTCTGCAGAGGCAGCTTGAATTAACAAACCAAGATATTTAATTTTTATCTTATTATTGCTAATTCTCTGTGATTTGGGGGGCTACCTCTTCTCATCTGTTTTTGTTTTTCTTTTTATGGAATATAGGAGGTTTATATGAACCAAATATATAATTCATCTTTTTTTATTTAATATTTATATTTAGTACTCCACACCAATTTCTGTTGCTGGCTTTCTATATTTACTAAGAATTTATTAGGGCAAACTTCAATCAAGTCAGCCAAATAATCAGTCAGGGACTGGCAGCTTGACAGAAGTAACTGTGATTAGAGTCAATTTGCTAAAGTGCACAGATAGTGAAATAACATTCAAAAATTGTGTAGGATGAACCTGAAAGAGAAGATTCATTATCCTCATCAAAGGCAGGTTGGCACTACAAGTGACTATGTTTTAATTTACATTGAGCACAAAGTAGTAGTCAACCCTCAGTTTCATACTGGATGGTAACCAGATAACATTTTTTCCTTAGCTCTTCATGGATTAAGGTATGGGAATGGAAGTATGTCATGTGAGTTGCTGTTCTTTATCATGAGTATCTTTCACATTGCTTGATCCACATAACTACAAAACTATTTTTAATAATCCTGGGAAGATTATGAGAGGAAGATTAGGAATGAAGATATATTAAAATATGGTGCTGACTTTTTTTAGGGGGAGGAATGGGAGCACCAGTGATTGAACCCACTGGTGTTTAAGTACCGAACCATATACTCAGCCTTCTTTTGTTTTTTTATTTTCAGATGTGGTCTCACCAAGATTTTTAGGGCCTTGCTAAATTGCTGAGGCTGGCTTTGAACTTGAAATCCTCTTGCCTAAACCACTAGAGCTGCTGGGATTATAGGTATGGACCACTGTGCCCAGCTAGTGCTGGCTTTTTAAAAATGCTCGGAAGTAAACTAATATTCATTGAACATTTTCTGTGGATCAGACCCTTTACACATATCACCTCACTAAAATAGTACGACCCCTCTCCCTCACAAAGGATAGTGTTAAGGTGGAAATGGAAGTTTGGGATGCGGCTTAAGAGAGAAAACTATGACTTGAGCAAGTAGAAAGTACAAAATTCAAGACCAATTCTGCCTAATTTGAAAAACTACATATTCTTTAAAAGCTCAAACTAAGAGTAAAATGGAAAGTCACTAATAATAAAATGAAAAACCAGGTTTTGTTATTCTATTGAAGGAGAGTTTCATACTAATTTCTTTCAAAATTAAAAAAAACAGTCAGCTTATGTAGAGAGCAAAAAGGAAAAGAAAAAGGGCAGGAATCTCATGAAAATCAAAGGGAAATAAGTAGAGGGAAGTAACTGGGCAATGGGAGGAGTGTTGGGGTAAATCTTGGGAAGTGAGATTGACTAAATGATATTATTATACCATGTGCGTGTAGAAATACTTAACAACAAATCCCATCACTGTGTATAATTATAATGCACCAATAAAAAATTGTGAAAGAAAAAATGTGTTTCACAACTATAAAATTTAGTTTCAAGAAATTCAATAAATTAAAATCATGGAGAAATTAAAGCCTATAAAAAGTCAGCTTACAAACATTTTATTTAGATATGTTTGTTGAAAAGTTGAAACTGATATATTAGTTAATTGTATCTTGATTGCAGGAAAACAAGCCCTTTGTGGCATTTCTGTGGACACAATGAACATATATAAACTTAATGTTGGCATAACTAGATGCAAAATACCAGATTAAATGATCAAACATATCAAAATGTTGGTTAATTAATATATTACATAGCAGTTTGGAAACCTGATGTAATAAGTCATACACAAATACACTCAGGGGGAATATTACCTTCTGAATCCTCAGAATGTAGGGGTGCCAGCTGTCCGTTTGCCTAGGACTTGAGATGTACCCTGAACATGGCGATTTCGATTCTAAAAATGGGAAAGTCTCACACAATCTAGGAAAAGTTTGTTACCTTATAGAACAGCATGCGTAAATTCTGCTCATATATGCCTTAATGTTTTTTCTATATTACTAGGCACGTTCTAAGAGCTCATAATGGAGTTCACATTTAGAAGGAGAGATACAATGTTTGCCTTGATTATTACCTTTGATTGACACAGGCCTTCTTAACCCTCCAATTTTTCCTTGAATGTGCCTCTGCCTACCTACTGTGCTGACATGGACCAGGTTGTCACTTTTCTAGAGCTGTACCCATCTCCCTTAGCTGTCCGAAGTTCAGCCATGAGCCAACTTCATCACTTCTTTTACATTGCCTAGTGATCACAACAGCATTGATATTTTTGCCCTCGCTGACTACTGGGTGAGGAGCCTTTGAGAACGTCACTCCCATGCCTAACCAAACCAGATAATAAAGATTTACTGAGGTCTGAAAGGTCAGAGTCAAATTCTCCAGGTTACCTTGTGTTCTTGGTGTTTTCAGTTGCTCACCAGGAAAGAGAGGCAGCAAAACAACAGGCAGAAAATTCAAAGAGCATTTCAGGCATGGTAAGCAGACACTGGGGCTAGAGCAACACAATAATGGGCACACTTAATACTTCCTCAATACATAGCTACATAGACATTTCCCTAAAACTTACAGATCACATTTGTTTGAATGGCAGTTGTCAGAAACTTTTTTTGTTCTTTTTTTTTGACAAACACATGAAAAGGAAGAAAACATGTTGAATACCATGCATAGTCACATAGTCTTATTTAGTTTTCCACCTGTCCTTCATTGCTCCGACACTTAGTTGTGCACATGGTGCTGGGGTTCAAACCTGGGTCCTTGTGCATGTCAGTCAGGCAAGCACCTTAATCACTGAGCCATCGCTCCTGCTCTCATGTTCTCTTTTTTTTTTTTTTTTTTTTTCCGGGACTGAGGACCGAACTTGGGGCTAGGCAAGCGCTCTGTCACTGAGCTAAATCCCCAACCCTTCATGTTTTCTTAATACACATCAAAAGAACGTAATAGCAATCCCGGGGTACATTCAGTCCATGATGATATGCTGCAGCCTCAAAGTTAGTCTTGACATTAATGTATTTTTATGGCAGTGCAGATGATGGTGGCGGTGATTATCCCAGTTTGGAATGATAGAATTTTGAGAAAAGAAGGGAGATAGTGATGCAAAGTGAGATTCTACAACTGCTAATTAGTAAAACTGGGGGAATTTCTAAGTCAGTAAAGCAGTGATGAGTGTGAGAAACACACTCACCTACCCAATGCCAAAGAACTTGCTTGGAGACCCAAGGTACAACAATAAAGAAGACTTTAAAGATTATCTTGAAAGACCGGGTGCCTAGTGGTAGTCAGGGACCCCTGAATGTTCACAAACAGCATTTTTTCTCCTAATGGGCAAGTTCCCCCTGTCCCGATCCTCATTGGCTGAATACATGAGGTGTATAGTTTTCCTGAATGTCACCTA
This sequence comes from Aplodontia rufa, assembly GCA_004027875.1. Taxonomy (NCBI): domain Eukaryota; kingdom Metazoa; phylum Chordata; class Mammalia; order Rodentia; family Aplodontiidae; genus Aplodontia; species Aplodontia rufa. Next base: position 60,679 of record PVKS010004080.1, read on the forward strand.
GGTTTTACTGTCTCTAATTGGGTTGTTTACAGAAATAAATATTTATTTTTTACCATCTCCTTTTATTCCCTTATAGTGGGAAGTCCTCCTTGGGGTCAATGCAATGCATTCTGATACCTACTCAGTTCTTACTTCTTATGCCTAAGTTACTTTCTCTCTCTCTCTCTCTCCCTCTCCCTCTTAAGAGAGAATCAATTTAGAGAGAGAAAGAGCAAATAAATTTCATTTACTTTTTTTCATCTGGATTTTGTTTCTCCAGTACTCAGTTGTGTGTATGGTGCTCAGGTTCAAACCCGTGTTCTCTGTATGCCAGGCAAACACTCTACCACTGAGTCACCACTCCAGCTACATAAGTTACTATTTCTTAATAGATTTATATCTGTTGATTAGATTGACCCCTTCCCACCTCCTTTGTCAAGGGGTCCTTCAGGTGTATGAATTTTGGATCTGCCACATCCAAAGGCTGTGGTGCTATTGCAGAACTTTCCATTCTGCTTTATTTCCCCTCTGGCTGACTTTCTTAAGGCCCAGTTCTATATTTAAGGCTAAATATTATATTCTGAAAATTGAACACTGAATGCTCTGTTTCTCATATGAGTTGAAACCAGCGTTGGTGAGAGAACTATTTCTTGGACATTATTAACACAGTAATCAGGTTTTCTTTTTTTTCTTTTCTTTTTTTATTTTATTTTCCAGAGACCCAGCTATTAAACATTTAAGAACATAAAACTGGAGAAAATCTGAAAAAAAAAAAAAAGAGTTGGCTTACCTAAAGAATGTGACACATGTGGAGCTGAGAAACATCAAAAAGAGTTAACATGACATGTGAAACAGTTATGAATACCAAACACCATTTATTTTAGCTGAAAGCACATAATTTATTAAGAATGAAAAAAAGAAATGTCATCACTTTTCCTCCAGTTAATAATGCACTACACTTTCCTTGTCTCCCAGTGCTTTTTGTTCAGTGAAATTCAGAAGCTATAAAAGAAATAAAATTGATACAGTTTTTCCATCTAGAAGTCTTGTTAAAAGCCCAGGAATCTTTTCTTGGATTGAGCCTAACTTCAAAACCATCAGCTGTGATCTCTGTTTGTCACTATGAGGTGGAATTAAAGACTGCAGAGTTTGGATCCCAGAGTGATGCTTCTTTTTTTCTTCCCCAAATACATTTTCTTTCAGGGCAACCCCATGGATAAGCAGCCGTAAAGAAGGCTTAGGAAGGATGGCTTTTACATTTTTGTACATACGTTATGGATCTCAGCATTCCAAGGTGAGTTCCAGTAGTTTTCCTTTCATCCATCTGAATGATTTGTCACAAAATACTGAAATGTGACTCATTTATTTCTCATTTTCTTTTTACTTTTATTTACAGATTTGGATGATGGCTTCTTGCTGTGAGGATTTGCATTCTCTGGCATTAGTCAAGGTCAAAATACAGAGCCTTTGTGTGCATTCTAAGCCCTTTCAAATATGTGTTCACCCCCTGGTGTGATGCATTAAAAAAAGATACCTTAATTCAGAATCGACCCACAGCCTTCTGCATTTTGTTTGTCTTCTATTAAAAACTAAGTAGCTACATTTTCATTTCAAATTCCGCATAAATGCTTTCAGAATAGCTTAAATCTGAAGCTGTCTAAAGACAGGGATGGTATTAGAAGACCTCCCAGAATCCCTTCCAGCAACCATTAGGGTTTTAGGAATTGTAAGGGATCCCCCTTCTATGTGCTCCCAGCTGGCCCTGCCCAATACTGAAGGGTGCAGTCTCTTTCTTGCTTTTGTCCTTCTCCCTCCAAATTTGGTTCCCAGAGCTCCCTGTTCTTTTGTATCCCCACCTCCTCTCCCAATTCTAACCTATTCTTGATCAATGTGCTGATACATTACATATATATGAATATATTGCAAGCAATCTATATTTTGATGCCCATAAATATAGGAGTAATTGTAAAAATATCTACTTTAACAGTATCCAATTAGTCTCTGAAAATCTACTAAAAGACAAAGTGGACTTCGGAGACTGACAGACTTATTGTTATATTCCTTTGAGATTCCTTACAAGATGAAAGGTAACTTACTGAGCATGTCTAGGCATGCTTCCCTATCAGTAAAATTGAGAAAATAATCGATGGATATGGAAAATTACCAGAAGCCACTCAGCCAGGCAGCAAATCCCGTACTCACCATTTGAAATCTACAGATTCGGTCACTCATCAGGCACTTATCTGAACGTATTGCCTGGATCCCTTATCTGAGGATCTCCCACCCTACTGAAAAACAGTCTAATCCCCACCTACTGAAAAACCCAGTTTAACTAGGAAAATTCCTTCTGTGGCCCCCTTCCCCCTTACTCCCTGTTTATCTACCTCAGGCTATAAGCAGTAGGTGGGGCCCAGACTCCACTGATTCCCCCTTCACAGATTTCTCCCAAATAAACCTCTTACTATGGAGCTACTGCTCTCCTCTCTCTTTCTTTCCCTTTTTCCTTACATAATGGTGCCAAAACCCAGGACAGGAAGAAGGAGCTCTTATACTCCCTCCCATCTTCCTCCTTCCAATTCTGCCTTCCCCTTCATACAAGATCTGAGATTGAGAGTACCTTCAAAGTTTGCTGCAGCTCAAGAGCAGCTGGTCCATGACCTGAAATCAACCCCCTCTGGGGTGGAGATTTTTGCAGCTTTACTGCTGCGCAAATGGAGCAACAGCTTTTCTGAGTTCTTTATTGATGTCCTCTGGAAACCTCATTCTTGTCTCTCCCCTCTTTCTGTCTGGCCAGATCTCCACATCACAGACTTATTCTGCATTTTATCCCCATATGCAACACTGGTCACATTGATCATCTCGCCGGAGAGGTAAGACTCAGGGTCTCTTTCAGAAGTGTCCTGCTAGAGACTCTCTCATTTCCAGACCCCGGTGGTCCTCACCTTGGGATTGGAATTGGGGATACCCACTCCTCCCAGATGATCCAGCTCTGTCTCCGGGTGCCAAGAAGTAAATGGAGGATGCTTCACTTCCTTCTGGAAGTGTGAATGAATTCCTGTATGGAAGCTAGGAACCTCTGACACTGGAGAAGACTTCTTTCTCATTTGTAGGGTTCTTTTGTCCCCCTGACAGTCTTCATAAATTCATCTCATTTGAGACCTATTTCTTTATGTGATGTTGAGTGTGAGGTATACCCAAATGGCTTAGAGTATTCATGGTAACATTTGGACCTGAATCTCAATGCCAAAAAACTATTATTAACATCCCATTCTCTGGGGAGCGATATTGATCAAATTATATTGTTATATTGTGTGCATGTATGAATATGTAACAACAAATCCCATCATTATGTACAACTAAAATCACTAATGAAAATGTGGAAAAAGCATTCTGAAATATACATAGAACTAAAAAATCTCAATTAATTAATGTAAAGATGTCTTGTATCTCTTTATTTTTATATAAAAATGATAATTTCCAAACTAGGTTTCTGCATTTATAAATTCAGTAAATCAAATACAAAATTTTAAAATCTGAAACATAAAATGATGATTTCCCATAATGGTAAGTCTCATGAACATGCCTGGGAAGAATATCGTATGAAAATATAACATAATGAGTGACCTGGTAAAATCATGCATGAGGTACACTAGAAGCCTAGAAGAGATAAACCCAACTGAGGCAAAAGTACAGAAATCAGGGAAAGCTTCATGAGGCAGGAAATCTCAGCACCCTGCCTGAATAGAATGACTAGAAATTAGCCATAGTAAGATACTAGCAAAGGACACATCACAAGCAGGGGCAAAATATTATGTATGAGTGTGCATGTGTTTGCACGCACAGGAATCCCAGCTTTTACCCTCTTTAAGAAGTAAGTGCAATCAGGCTTGTAAATTGCCCTGACACAAATGACTTTAAACTCAACATGTTCTCTGTGCCAGAGATTTGGGGTTTTTAAGCCTAACATCCAGCTATAGAATCATAAATCTTGGCTCCCCCACAGAAGAATCTCAGGCATCCATACCAAAGGATGTCATCTACTTCTACTTCTTGGAAAAAGTGATAGTAGTACTGCCCTTTGCTCTGGCAATATCACACACTCCCAAGATGGCACGCAGCGAGGAAGTTGCTTCCTGCTGCAGCAAGAGCATCTAGGGCTCACCGACCATGTGGCTTCTCCCCTGCCCTGGCCAGGCTCCAGGCAATTTCCCTCTGTGAGACATGCTGCTCCTGACATAAATGGGTCATGCCACAACCGCAGTGTGATGCATCTGGGGACTACGCCAATTTCCTTTCTGCCATAGCCCATTCACTGCTTGAAGGGTCACAAAACAGTATAGAAAACAAGAACACAGCCAAGCAGCAACTATGGTAAGGGATAATCTGGCAACCCCTTCCAGATGTCCAAGGCTTTTGGGTCTGAAGGGTAATTCCTTTTAGCCACTTTTTTTCCCTCATGAATTAATATCACCCTTTAAGTTATTGTGCAAGGAAACAGTTAAAGTTTTGGTTATTGGCAGCAGAGGATAGAGCACACTGCTAGTCCATGGAGACCTGAGCTCCATTTCTGCAGGGGAGCTGATCAATGGTATCACTTTGTAGAACTCATCAATATCTGTCCCTGTGCTACTTCCTCAGGCAATAATGATGCCCACTCTTTCTCAGTTGCAGAAACTACACTGATATCAGAAAGATAAAGGCATTTTCAAAAGCTTTCAATAAACTGCATAATACTGAATTAAGCCAGGGAATTGTTTGTGCACAGTGTTTGTTGAGATCACTGAGAGCAGGTGGGCTTATTTCCATAGGCAGGTGAGTCCATTGCAGCGTTCACACCTCACATCCATGCAAGATGTGCTGCCTAATTTAGAAAGAAGCCTGAAATCAGAAAAGCTCAGTTCACTCTACCTAATCCTAAATATTCATTGAGAGTCAATCATGCACAATATACTATGCTATATGTTTTAATTTCAGTCATTTGTCCAAGGTCAGAGAGCTGGTTAGTGTAGGACTAAACTAGTTGCCCTCACTCTCAACTGTGTTATCCATCATTCTATTCCATCACACATTATGGGACTAATCTTTTTCAGTCAAGTAAACAGCATAGACTTTATCGTGTTACATATACAACTGTTTCATCTAAAGCTCTATATAAAGTACACCAGTTTTACCAGAAACATTTCATTGAATTTCTCTTAATTTAAGGGAAAGAAAAAATACACGAGTAACAATTAAGAGAATCTGGGACAGGCAACTGGACTTCTAAGGAAAAACTGAAGGCATAAGGACAGCACAGAGTGCCAACACAATTGGTGTAAATAATTCTGCAATTTTATTGGCCACCCTAAATTCACTGGCTGTCATTCTGAAAGAAAAACAAGTCACAACAGAGGTCCAGCAATATGAACCAAATGATCATCTGCCACTCATCATAATTATTGCTGTCCAGTACTAGAATATTCTCTTTAAGCCGTAACCACCCAGCTGTGGCTATAACTGCATGGAAATAAAATAAATAATGGGAAAAAATTTTGGCTCTTGTGACAGAATGCATCATGCTGATTTATCAACCTGAAATATGGTTTAATCTGCATAAAAATGGGTCTTACAAACTGACTGGGATTAATAGGCTCCAACTCTAATTCCTTCTGGTGGTCTCATTTAAATAGGCCATTCATCACTGTGACCTCTTTTGATAATAGCCTTACTGTAATATTTAATTTCACATTAATTCTGTTGTAACTTAGCCAGTGTTCTTTTACAGAAAATCACAAAGGAATTAGCTCTGTCCCCTACCCCCCCTTTGTCAACATTGTCATGAATGCCAAAACAATTGATGGTGCTTGATTCTCATAAATGCTAAAATGTTTTGTTCAAGAATCATGTGTTTGGGTTGCATAGGACACAAGAAAAAGTGGATATTAACTAAGAATCTTTACTTAGACTATGAAATAGGTCATTTAATATGAGCTAATTAAGACATAAACTATAGCTTAATGGCAAGAACTCAGGTTAACAGGTATTTGGGCACACATGAGTTGATTTCTATTTGTACTGGGGTTTGGGCAGAATTATGTATGTGACCACTGATTCTTAGTCAGATCAGGTCTGATCCTAAGGGACATTATGTATTCTAATAAATTCAGTTCAATTTATGACAACATAATGTATTTATAAAGCATGTATTATATATTCTCTGTATATTAGGAAGTTAGCACACAGCTCTTTAAGAAGTTTACATGTATTTTATGGGTAAAAGAGCAGTTCATGGCACACCTGGGTCATGTCACAATGGAAACCAACATTTCTACCACCTTTGGCATCCATGGGAAACAAGCCTGCCTTGGTCCCTTACCTGTTCTCTGAGTTGTCAGCAGTTCACTGAGGGGAAAGACGCAGATGCTATAAATCACACATCTAGTTGTAAGGACAGTCAGAGAAACCAGAAAGTGTTCTATCTGGCAAGTCTTCAATTTAAGATTAAAACCAACCTTCCAGAGAAGAATTACTTAAAGACATGAGATTTTTCTTTCGAACAGGAAGAATTATCCCTGCTAGATAGATATAAGAGGGCCCTGGCAATGGACACCTGAAGGCTATGCAAAGGTTCTGAATCTGCTAAAGGAGTTAGTGGTCAGGTTCGTTCTGGTCTGGCAGCAGCTGGTAAGATGATTCCAGGTTTTATGTCAGGAAGGAGGACCACTTAACATCATTTTGCAACAAGGTATTTTTCTCCTTCCTGTAACAACATCACTTTGAGTAATATGTATATGCCTGAAAATGAAATTACTTTTCAATTTTAGAATTTAGAGATGACATTAAAGAGTATCTAATCCAACTCTAGTTGAGACAGTACTGCTCCAAAAGAACAAGTTCACAGCAACATGCTCACAGATGCAGACAGAAGAGGTGGGTAGTGACAGAGTCCAGGCTGGATTCCACATCTTTTTTACTTTTTTCCCCTGGGTCAAATGACCAATTTATTTTTTTTATTTTAATTTTTTTTAATTTTTGAACAACTATACAAGTTTTTAACAAAATAATATAAAATGTGTATAGATTCTGGATATTACAATTACCCCCAGGAGTGCCCCCCCAATTACCCACCCTTATCCCTCCCTTCCCCTTCCCACAATATCTCTAAAAAAGGATTATGTTGTATAGCATTACATCTTATCTGGATTTAGCACATGATAATAGACCAACTTTCTCACTGGCCAGGGTCTAGTCCCAACCTCCAAAGATGAGTGGACACAATCTACCATTAGTTCTCTGGGTTAAGCTGATTTTACTCAGCATAATTTCTTCCATAGCCATCCATTTACCTTCAAAGGCTGCAATATCATTGTTTCTAATTGCTGTGTAAAATTCCATGGTATAAATGTACCACAGTTTTTGGATCCATTCATCCAGTGAGGGACATCTGGGTTGTTTCCATAGTCTACCAATAGTAAATTGAGCTGCTATGAACATAGATATTGCTGTGTCACTATAATGTGCTGAGGAGAAGATCCAAGATGGCGATCTGGATTCCACATCTTTTGATCCTAGTCCAGTGCTCCTTCTATCTCCAGTGCCCACATAGGCTACTTCAACTATTTCTCATTTGGCCCATTTGGATTATATAGCTCAGTTAGAAAGAGAACAAGCCAGACAGCTCCCTGGGAACCAATTTATAGGGTTCCTTAAAATAAATTCTCCCACATCTTCACTCTTTAAGTAACAGCACTTTGAAAGGGCATCAACTCACTAGCCTACCAAGGGTATGTAAAATTTTCAATCTAGCCCTCATACAAACTGATGCATGAGAAAGCTATTTCTTATAACAGTATCCAAAAAATGAGGAAAGATGATTAGAAGTAAGCCTACACAAACAAAAAGAGGAGACTTTCCTTGGGCTGGCAAGTTATTGTACACTGAGATAACTAAAAGTTCAAGGGATAAATCCAGCAAAGTTGAGAATTAACTCTTTCTCCTAAACAATCATTTAACATTTTTTCTTTCTTTCAGTAACTCCCCAACATTTTTTTCCTTTTCACATTCTCAACCTCACATAATGACCTTGCTTTTTACATCCCTGGAGGAAAAAGCAAGAAGCATTCCAAAAAAAAATTTCCTCTCACCCACCATCAAATGTACCAACCTGCCCATTCATTCTCTTACTGAATCTTGAAGGAACAATGAATAAAACTGTCTGTGCTCCCTATCTTAGGCCAATTCAGATACTTAAGCACTTAGCTCCTGCAAACACTCTCCCTTCACTATTTCAAAAATATTTACCCTTCATTGGGTCTTTCCATCAGTAACCCAATAAGCTCAGTATGATACTAGTATATAAACGTTTTGAACATACTTTCTCTTCTGATGCCTCATTTCTCCACCCCTTTTTCACAAAGTTCTTTGAGTTGTTAAACCTGTTTTTATTTCTTCTTTACTTTCTCTTGAACTGTCCTTAGTCTTATTTTCATTCTTACCCTTTACAGAAATAAGTCCATCAATATCACCAATGATGTTTTTTTGTACCAAGGATTGAATCCAGGAGAGCTTACTGAATGAGCCACAACCCTAGCCCCTTTACATATTTTTTCTTTTAAGAGAGGGTCTTATGGGGCTGGAGCAGTGGTTCAGCAGTGGAGCACTTGCCTGGCATGCACAAGGACCCAGGTTTGAACCCCAGATCCACATGCACAACTAAGTATCAGGGAAACTAAAACCAGATGAAAAAAATAAATAAAATTGATTCACTCTTTCTTTAATAACAACAACAACAAAAAGACAAGGGGTCTCGTTAAGTTGCTTGGAGCTTTGCTAAATTGCTAAGGCTGGCCTCAAACTTGGGATCCTTCTGCCTCAGCCTCCTGAGCTGCGGGGATTACAAGTGTGTGCCACCACACCTGGCTGGATCACCAATGATCTTGATGTTGTCAAATTTCACACTTAGTTCTCAGTTCTCTATAATATCTCTGAAGGACTTTTCATGGTGCCTTTTGCCTTTATTCTTGAATCACTTTCTTCTCTTGGTTTCTAAGACATCTTTCTCTCGGTTTGCCCCATGCTGCACTGGCTGCTCCTCCTGTTTCTTCTGTTATTTTCCCCTAGTTTTCCCTATCTTTTAAATGTGAGAAAGTCCCTTGGATCCATCATTAAACCTCTTCCTTCTCTAGGGGTACTGCCTATGCGATCTCATGCAGCCAAGTGGTCATATAAAATACCAAATACAACATGAAAACTCCTAGATGAATAGCTCTGTTTTAACTTGTATCTTTTCTTCAAATTTGTTTTAAATGTCTAATTAACAGAGAAGTATTTCCTGACTACCTTATTGTGAAATACCATCCTGCCCATCCTGACCTGTCTTCCATAACCACCTTACCCTCTGAATTCCAGACTCACATATCCAACAACACACTGGACAGTTTTACTTGGATGTCTAATCAGCATTTGAAACTTAATACATCTAAATCCCAATTATTGCCCTGATGATCTTAAGGCCTGTCCTTCACTTGTTCTTCCCTTGTTGGTAAATGATAGTCACATTCTTTTTCATTTTCTCAGCAGTGATTTATTTTATCATCCTTAATATCCAACTAGCTGTCACACCCAATCTCTCAATCAACTGTTGGGGCCCAGCTCCAAAATAGATCCAGTAACTTGCCATGACTCCAGCCACCGTTATCTCTCATGTAAGCTTACTCAGTATTTCTCAACTAATCTGCTCCATCCCTTGTCCCTCACCAGTTATTCCTTATATTACAGCCAGAGTTAAAATTTTATATCAAGATTGTATCATTTATCTGCTCAAAAACATCCAATGATTCCTCAAACCATTTATAGCAAACCCCAAAATTCTGGCAAAACCCTCTAGGACTCTGCACATCTTTCCTCACTTCTTTATGATTGCCAGGACATTTGTAAAAGTGCTTCCAAGGCAGAGTCGTCAGTGAGTAAGTGAAAGGGAGAACCCTCCACGTATGTATGGGAGGAAAGGTATGTAGTAGCTATCACTAAGCCTCATGCACACAGGTCTTCTGTTTCCAAGCTGAAGTATTTAAATGCTAAAAATGGTAACTAACTTACAAAAGCCCCGACTGTCAAACAAATAAAAACTTTGTAGTAATTCATCTTACTGCCACTTAATATACCTGAAAACAAGAGTACATCTAAGAAAGGACCTAAATCTTCCCATGCTTTTAAATGATACCATACTTAAGCCACTAGAAAATCACTAAGAAGGAGAAGGTTTCTATTCCAACTTTTTGGCTAGGCATGAAGAGTCATAGAAATGCAAGCGCAGGCACTTGTATTTGAATTGTTTCTATTAACTTACTCTCCAGGAAATCTTACTGCTACTTGTGTTTTCACTTGGCCTTGATTTGAGAAGTTTTTTAGAATTATTTGTCTTCATCAAGAATTCTCTAACTATTATGGAGGTTTAAGATACATAGATACAGGCCTGAAGTGGTAGCTCACTGGTTAGAGTATTGCGAGGATCCAAGTTTGAACCCCCAGCACCAGGGACACAACTGGGTGTCAGAGAAATCAGAACCACATGAAAAATAAATAAAAATTGGTTCTCTCTCTCCTTAAAAAAATAAATAATTAAACATACATGGATACAGTCTTCAGGAAATATACTATCTCAGGAAACCTATGACATTTAGAAAAACAAATAAGAATTCTACTTCAAACCATTCTACCTCCATGGAAGTCATTTTATCCTATAATAAAATAATTCCAAGTGTTCACTTCAAGTTATTATTGCCTTGAAAAAATAAATCTAATTAGTTTCATAACTGGCCATGTTTTCTACAAATCAGTTATCCAAAGCATAAGATAATAACCTATTAGCTTGCCTTGTAGAGGTACTATTACATTTCTTAGCTAACTTAATCACTTTCACCACCATGTAGCAGAGTGGTTATTATCCCATTTTATAGATGAGGGATTAAGACACAGAAAGTTGAATTTTCATACCAGTCATATAATAGAATCAGAATAAATATTGACCCTCCATCTTGGAATCATTTTCACCATGCGTCTATTGGCAAGGGGATTTCTCTATATTCTTAAGCATACCCTTCTCAGTTTATCCAATTTGTAATCATAGACCCATTCTTACTATGGCAAACAAAGCCAATTTTATATTTAAACACCTATGCTGCAGTTGAGTTATCATGTATTTTTTTGAAAAATGTTGAATATCTACAAGTGATTTGAAATCTAGCAGTTCTTAACTGTTTAGTTATTTCACTAAATTTAAATACTTTTTCTTAACATGAATTTGAGAGATTCTCAAAGCACAAAGTTCACTTAACGGATCTTCACAAACTTAATATCAGTGGGGAGAAGACCTGGGATACAGTTTCTCTAAACAATGCCTAGGAATCCACTACACATATTTCAGTAGATCAGAACCCCTCTAAGACTTTCTTACTGATTAACTTACCTAATTACTTTTCTGAATCTTGTAAATAGTTTAAAGTATCTAGGAGAAACTGATGTGTAATCACACACCATATCAACAGATTCTGTATCAGTCAATTCAACCAACTGCAAATTGAAAATATATTTTTAATTACATCTGTACTAAACATGTATAAAGTTTACTTCCTTGTCCTTCCTCACTAAAGAACAGTACAACAACTGTTTGCATAGCATTTATATTATATTAGTTGTCATAAGAAATCTAGAGATAATTTAAAGTATGTGGGAGGATTGCATAGGCTACAGGACCATACATACAAATTTGGACAAATTCTATGTCATTTTATGGAAAGGTCTTGAGCATCCATGGATTTTGGTATCTATGGGAATGGGGATCCTGAGAGACCAAGGGAAACTATATAAATTTTGGAACATTTCATTAATTTCTCAAACTGCTTGACTATTTAGGGAAATCTAATTTGTTACATTCATAAGTTTTCCATTTATTAATTATATAAGTAGGATGTAAATGTTTTAAAAATAATTATTTAAAGATCTCAAACATCATACATTCCTTTAACATATTTGAAATCACACCCCAGAAAATCAGAGTTGTGTCTAAAAATAATTTCTACATTTCATCTTTTTTGTCCTTTATTATAAAATAAAATAAACTTACTTTTTAAAAAAATAAATTAGTTATAATTCTCAAACCATGGTTATACATATGGTCAACACAAATAATTCCTAATAAAAATCCTTGGGTAATCTAAACCAACATACAACATCACTTCTCTATGACTACTATAAAAATATTATGCAGATTTAATTATGTTTATGACTCAATTTTTTAAAAGAGAGAATCAATTTTTATTTAGTTTTTCATGTGACTTTCCCTGCTCTGACATTTCATCATGCACGTGGTGCTGGGGTTTGAACCTGCATACTCATGCATGCCTGGTAAATGCCATAACTGCCAAGCCACCACTCTAGCCCAACTCCAATCTTTTCTATGAACATTTATCTTTTATTTCCTCATAAAAGTGTGATTTCTCTTTCCTTTTTGTTCCCCACATATGGCTTTCAAATCCTGGTAGCCTGTGGAGCAGTAAGATCCCTATCAGAGCAGTTCCCACTATTTTTACATCACTGGAGTTTTAAGTTTTAAAATCATCTTTTATTTCTCCTTTTCTTTTAATTGTCATGATAGATAAATACATATCATATCTTACATATATTCCTTCTTATGTCTAGTTCCATTCATAATGTTACCACCCAAGTTCAGACCTATTTATTACCAACTTTATTATTTTAATTGCATATCATTTGGCTGCTCAGTCTTCCCCCTCCTATTCATCCAGTCCAGGGTATATGGCATCACAAGTGGATTACTCCTTAACACATTATGCACTTACTCCACGATCAAAACCATGATTCTTTCATACTTAACTTGCTCATGTTCAAATATGAACATAACATAGTGAATCTTATCAATATATAATTCAACAAGTCACTAAAAATGGAAAATAAAAGCCATTCAGTAAATAACAGAAAGACCAGTAGAGGGAAGAGAAAAGAGAGGGATTGCAGGAATACTGGGGACTGAATTAGAGTAACCTATACTGCATGCTTTTACAAAATGTAAATGTTTAATCCTATATATCTAAAAAGAACAAGGGATGGGAGGAAGGGAAGAGAAGGGGAAATGCTAGAACTGAATTAAAACAAGGTACACTCCAAGCTTTTATAAGTATGTCATTGTATGTAACATTTTCATGTCTATTAAAAAACTATTCTTCATAGGTATAAGAATTTTGTCACTATACTTGGGTATATTAGGAAAGCTTTGTGACCAGCAAAAGAGCAAGGGAGCAGGGGACAGAAGAAGGGAGAAAGGAGAGTGCTGGGGGGTGAATATTGATCAAATATTCCCATCATTAAGTATAAGTAGAATGCACCAATAAAAAATAAATAAAGAAAAATTTTAAAAATCATGATTCTTCTTTCCTACTGCATCTAACTTCAGCTGCCTTCTGGCTGCCTGCCTGTATTTCCCATGTCTGTACTCTCTCATCACATGCCAAGCATTATGCTCGTTCTTGCATGAGTGCCTTTACTCAAGTCATATAACAGTCTTTTCATCCCTGGCCGGTAAAGCAGTGCACTTCCCATAGCTGATGCCACTCAGCCACCTCAGGGGCAGATCTTTAGGTCCAGGCTGCAAAGCAACTGAAACACAGGACATCTACACTGACACTTCTAAAATATGTTTCGTTGCATTCTAGTTCTGAGAGATGTTAATAGTTACATCTCATTCACACGAACACACACAGAGAATTTATAAAGATGATTTTTGGAAGGCCTGGAGAAGTGGCTCAGTGGTTACGATGCTTGCCTGGCAAGCTCAAGGATGCAAGTTTGAACCCCAGCACCACGTACACTACAAAGTGTCAGAGGAACGAAAGCCACATGAAAAACTAAAAAAATTGATTCTCTCTTTCTCTTAAAAAAAAATCATCAGAGATGATTTTGGAAAACACTAGCTTAAGTCTGTCTTTCCTGTGGAATTGAATAGGCTGTTGTATGGTATGTTCTCTAGGAATGTTCTGTACCAACATAGGAAGCAAAGAGTATGTGGGGATTCTTAGCTGGATGAATATCCTTCTTATACTTCAGCTCTAGCAATTGTGCCTCTGTCACATTATTCTGGGGCATATGCAGTATAATGAAATACCTAAGGTTATTAACTTAATAAAGAAAAAAGTTTATTTTGGCTCACAGTTGGGGTGGTTCTAGTTCAACATGGGGTAGTCCTATTGTTTTTGCTCCTGGATGAGATTGCCAGATAGTGATGGTTGGGAGCTCAGAGTGGAGTAAACTGCTTGTTTCATGGACATGAAGCAAAAGAGAGGGGAAGAAGCATGCCCTTAGTGGCCTAAACAACGTCCAACTACGGCCTGCCTCCTGAGGGTTCCATGTTCTTACAATTGCACCAAGCCTTTGACACACAGACCTTTGGAGGACATTCAACATCTGATCTGTAGCATTCTCATATTTTCTCCTGAGAACATGAGTCCATGCTATACATGCTCCCAAACTCATTAGTACTCACCATTCAACTATGCCTACTGTTGGGACTCTGACCAAGTCAGCTTCAGATCATCACTATACCCCTCTCCATCTTTGTGATCATTTTGAAAAATTCTTTCTTTCTTTTTTTGTTATAAGAGAGAGGGACAGCGAGAGAGAAAGAAGCAATTTTATTTAGTTTTTCATGTGACTCCCCTTGCTCCAAAACTTCATTGTATAGGTGGTGCTGGAGTTTGAACCTGAGTCCTCGCACATGCCAGGCTAGTCAGTCACTGTTAAGCTACCTCTCCAGCTCCCAGTTTAACAAATTCTAGCCATTCACTTTACAAATTTAGGATCCTGATGCAGAAAGAACTGAGTGAGAGACAGTTGCTTTCTTAATTTGAACCATCTCTATTATTAAAAAACCAGGTCAAATTATCTGCCATTAATAAATGGGTAGATATTGTCCTTTCATATATGAAGCAGCTTGTTCATTAATCATCCCAGAGAGTGGGAAAAGGAAATGCCAACAGTCTCTTACAACTTCAACAATGAGAGCCAATGAACCTCCAAAACTATGAGACAAACAATCAGTTGTACAGCATCAGCTCAATTTGCAGTTTGAGGGTTTAGTGTGTCGTAAGCCATGTCCTAAGACATGACTGTCATGGCTTGGATAGTTCTATAGTCCTAGGTCATAAATTACATAATCTTCACAATAAAAAAATTACATTTACAACAAAGAATTTTAAAATCAGAATAAATCAAAACTCTTGACTTTATCAACAACAGCAAAAAAAAAAAAAATCCTTGTCAGATCAAGCCACCAAGTCTTTAGCTTATGGTTAAAAATGGGGGCCTAGGCAGGGTCTTTCAAATCCAAATGAAATATGTACAATATTTCAGAATTGAGACCAGAGATAAGGACAAACATCAAGAAAAGGCAGGCTAGACATGTAGGATGAGTTTGGACTGCAGAGGCAGGGGAGTTTTGATTCTAATTTTCTTTTTCTTTTTCCCTTTAAAAATCCCCTTTACTCAGAAAATAAATTCTGTCACCATAAGCAATGTTTTCAGCCCCGGCTCCAGCTCCTTTGCAAGCCCAACATGCTCACTGCCATCTCTTCTCATCTGTAACATTTAACTTTAATGCCTCTGCCCCTGAGGAGGTGCTGAACACATTTCAAAGTACCAGCCATGGATATGGCCTGAAGAACTAGCAGTTTGGCAGCGAATCAGCGGGTGACCTTTCCTATTGACACTATCTGCAGAGCAGCTTGGCCACATGGACAGGAATAAATCTGTTCTTGGGTTAGCCTCAGATGGGAGATGGAAATTGCATACCCACTCGACAGCATCAGATTTATTTAGGAGAAAGACTGTCCACGACAGAGGGAGTGGAAACCATGAATGTGGATCTGGAGGGCAGATCCTCCCTGCTGTGACAGCTGCATATGCTGCCTGCAGATGTGTGCAGATGTGCCCCATCTGGGAGCAAGTCACCGGATTTGTGCCGTGATTTCCCCAGTAGTCAAAATTGGAATGCTTCCTGCTCTCCCCTATTCTCTTTCGATCTGGGTGGTCACTTTCCCTGGGTAGTATACCTACCCCATTTTTGGAACTCCAAGGCCAACTTTTGGTAAAATTAAAAGCCAGAAAAGTCTTTCATACCTCCATCCCTTGATTTTGACCCTCTGCTCTTAGCAGTACTTTTGTGTAACTTGCAACAATTAGAGCTAAATTAAAAATGGAACTATCTTGCGTATTCATTGGTGGCTTTGGGTGGAATGTTATTTGAGGATTATGATGAAGTATAAGATTTAAAGATATTGTAAGTGGTGATTTAAGTATTTTTCACTTGCATACTTTGTCTTTTAAAATCAGGACCTCAAAGGAATTCCAATGTAGAAGAAAAATAGAACTTCTTTTTTTTTCTGGCTAAAGAAGGTTAATGCAAACAGGGCTATAATTCATCCTTACCAAAGTAGTCCCAGAGGCAGATGCATGCATTCACTATCTCTGAGGTACAGCACACACACAAAAAAGCCCTTCTCTCAGAGAACGGTTATTCTGAATATGTATTTTCCTTATTAGAATAAAAAAATAATTTTTCAACAAAAGGAGGCAAGGAGATAGGTCAATTAATTGGTACTAAGTTATAGCTAGAAAGAAGTCAGAATTTCTGGCATACTGTTATACAATAGAGTAATGATAAATACTGGTAATGTACTATATATTTCAAAGAGCTAGAAAAAGAAATTTCAAATGTTTTTCCCTTGAACAGATGATAAATGTTTGAGGAAATAGATATGTTTAACCTGATTTAAACATTACATGATGTGTATACATATGGAAACATCACATGGTACTCCAAAAATATGTACAGTTTCCTTTCTAGTTGTTGTTTTGTTTTATCAGTTAAGAAAACAAATAGAATTTACATTTTCAAAAAAGACCAATTCTTGGTGCAGACAATAGAAATATGAATTATCTAAATGACATTTCTTTTTATCTATGCAACACATTCAGTAAAGACCAATTCCCTCCTTAGTTGAGGGAATTGTACTTAGACTTCATAAGTGTAACAAGTAACTTAACCTCTTAAAGTTACTCTGGGTTCATTAATCCTTATAGTCACATTGTAAGGATTAAATGGGACAGCATAAAAAAAAAGTCAGGAATTGTACTTCACCTATATCCACCCCAACCCCCCATCCTGCTCCTAGCCACGGCCACTGTTTTCTTTCTTTCTTTCTTTCTTTTTTTTTAAAGAGAGAGGGACAGTGAGAGAGACAGAGAAAGAGAGAAACAACTTTATTTAGTTTTTCACATGGCCTTAGTTGCTCCAACATTTAGCTGCATATGCGGTGCTGGGGTTTGAACCCGGGTCCCTGTGCCTGCCAGGCAAGCGCCAAAACCACTGAGCCACCGCTCCAGCCCCACGGCCACTGTTTTCAATGAGTTTATATACATTTTTTTGTACCAGGTACAAAAGCAATGACAAAGAATACTTTAGAATGCTCATGGCCATAATGGAGACCTACATAAAGTGCTCTAGAAAATAATACTCAAACTACTGCCTACATTTGAATTAAGGGTATACTTCAAAATGAAGGGATCACCTGAACAGGTCTTAGAAGGATGAATTTACATCATATTTTAAAGGGGGAGGTGGATATTCCAACCGGTATGAAGACTGGGCAAAGGCACAGAGGCAAGCAAGCGGCTGAGGACTGGTAATTGATGATAATATCATCGTAGCTAGCATGTACCTATTTCCAAGCATATAATTACATTACCTCATCTAACCCTCATTGTTATCCAAAGGCAAAGACATCACTATTTATTCACATTTCAGAGGTGAAGAAACGAAGACATGTAGACATGAAGCAATTTATCAAGGTCTGAAACCACTTAGTGAAACTTGCCTGTGAACATAAGACTTTTGTTGATGATGAAAGCTTGAAATAAAATTAGTAGGCTTCAACAACAATAAATAAGATAGTTAGTGGCCAAGTCAACTGGATGATGGTGTCTAGCCTGGAAGACTGAGAGAACAAAATGCCTTTAAGTGAAAGGAAAATTTGGGGGAAATGAGCATATATTTGAGAGATGGCCAGGAATTTGAGAGAGGGAATCTAATAATTTAATAAGAAATTACTTCAGATATTTTTACAATGTTATTTTTATATGAGCAATTAAGAATCATAGATATGTGTAGATATATAGATGATAGCTGGCTCGATATGTAAATTATTATATTTTATCCATTTTAAAAATTATTTTTTAGTTTTGAATTTGAATTTAGGTTCTTCCATGTTACATTTTGAATGGTTAGTTTACTATCATACTTGATTCCTTCTGGACCTGTCAGCACTTGAACTCTGAAAGACCCAGGGAAACAAGAATGTAAACAACTATGAAATGCAGCAACAGATTTTTTAAATGCATGAAAAAACATTAATACGTATGGAAAATGTTCCAAATATAAAAATTTTTAAAAAGATATTTTGATTAAGAAAAGGACCTTAAATATTAACTAGTACAAATTTCTTCTCTATATTTAATGAAGGACAAAAATACAAGAAAGATAATGCAGCAAATTCAAGATTTTATTCACATTGTGGGTTGGTTTCCATAAATTAGATTAAACAAATTTGCTATGGAAAGGCTGAAATATATTTTCAGCATATACTCTTTTTTTAAGCCACTGAGAATGAATAAAATCTGTAATTGTCTTTTTACCAGATTAGTGCAAGCATTGTGCATTCCTCTATATTTTAGGAAAGGTATTTTTAGATGGAATGTTGCAAATCAATTGGAATAATCCTTTTAGGAGTCCAAAACCATAGCTAAAGTGGTCATCTGGGACCACTACTTGAAGACAGGTGGACATATAAATCTTGATGCTTCACAGATGACTTTTCTACCTTAGTATTTTGCCCAGAACATGAATGATCTTCACTTGCTTTTGAGACAAATTTGTTTCTCAACAAGTGTAAAATGCTAGAGCATTTGATATCTGTGCTTAAAGCTGCAGCAATTGATGTCATCCAGCCTTTGTTTTTTTGTTTTTTATTTTGTTTTTGTTTTGTTTTGCTTCAGTTTTGGTCAACTTATTTACTTCTGGAAGGCAGTTAATTCCTAGAAAGCAAATATATTTATATATATATATATTTTTTTCATTTACTACATAGTCTATCCCAAAACAGGGAACACAGAAGAAGCTCAAAATATTCACTGATATACCTTGCCTCAATATGATTTACTGCACTTTATAAAACAAATTGTACCAAAGTGCTCTGTCAAGAAAAGACAGCACTATTTCCAATAGTGACAATTACACTTCTACATTATTTTAATCTTCATTTCTTAATTATACAGCTTTTAAAATTATACAGTGTTTTAGTCAGCTTTATCACCAACAAGATCCAACAAGAGCAATCTGAGAGAAAGAAAATCTGCTTTGCATTCACTGTTCAGAGGTCTCAGTCTGTAGATAGCTGACTCCATTGCTTTGGGCCCAAGGTGAGACAAAATATTATGGCGGAAGAGTGTGGTGGAGGAAAGCAGATCATGACATGGTGACCAGGAGGTAGGCTACCAGGACATTGCTTAACAGGTACAAAATGTAAAGTCCAAAGGCACAGCCCCAGTAAGCACATTTTACAACTATACCCTATATACCTATAGTCAATACTCAGTTAATCCGTATCAGTGAATTAATCCACCAATTATGTTACAACTCTCATATATAATCATTTCATTTCTGAATGGTCTTGCATTGTCTCATACATCAGCTTTTGAGGAATACCTCATATCTAAACCATTCCATACAGTTAGGTAGATTATGTTGTATTCATTCAGTAATATTCTATTGGTGGTTTTGTCTTGTGATCACATCTCATTAAGAAATCCTCTCTTTTTTTCATATCCATTTTTCTCTCCTTGTTTAATCCAAGTTGATATTTACACCCTGTGATCATTGGACAGAAACTCTGAACTTCTGTTTTTTCCTTATTATAATCACTCATAAGGTATTTTGTTGACATGCTAACTTGCAGTTTCTGGCTTGAAGAGAAGTTTTGAAAATGGGCTAGATTAAACCTTAGAAAGAAAACCAGGTGAATATAGAGTTACTGAGATCCCAAGCCCTCTGGATTTCTATCCAAGAAGAATTTAGTCTGTTTTAGGAAAGGAGTAGATAGAATGTGCACACAATCCCAACTCTTTTCATGAGCATTTTATCCGAGGTCATTCAGAGCAGAGGTAATTTCAAAGGCCAGAAAACCAAAACGTCTGTTTTCACATCTTTTATTAAATGATCAAGTAGCTTTGTATAATCCAAATAAAACAAACAATGCACCTGGGGCTTTCCCTATGTTGCACTATTTGTTCATTCTTACCTTTTAGGAATTTAAAAAAAGCTCAGCTACTTTTTTATAGACATAATTGAGGGTTTCACTGGAACAGTGTGGGAAGAACTTGAGGCAGTAAAACCAGATTCAAGGGCAACGTGAGGAGTTCTCTTTGCCTTCTTTCCTCCATGCTGAATGTCTAAAACATCACTTCTTTTAAAACACATATTACAGAATTGACTGGCCTCCCTCTGATTTCTGGACTATATCTCAATCACCAGCATCAAATCTTGTTTCACCAGAGAAATATCTTCCATACATCCACATGTACTACTGTCTTCTGGTAACAAAAATATAAAAAATAAATAAATAAAATAAAATAAAAATAGAAACAGAATTTGAAGTTAGGAAGAAAGCATTGAATTTCAAGGGGAAGTCATTACACATTTTAGCAAGGTAATGATGTGATTTAATTTATAAAGTTACTCTGTTTCCTCTATAGAGAATAGATTCTAGGGAGTAATGAATAGAAATGGGAGACCAGGCAAGAGACACTGAAATAATAATCCTGGGCAACAGTGGGAATTTCTTGTAGAGTGGTGGCATTAGAAATGGAGAGAAGTAAAAAAAAAAAAAAAAGAAAGAAAAAAGAAATGGAGAGAAGTAGATAGATTTTGAACATATTGGGGAGAACTATATATAGGGAGTGAGGACAAAAGGGAAGGTGGGGATGACCCTCCTCAAGAGGTGCAGGTGTGGGCGGTAACTGCAGCAGTCAGTTCTCTTGTTATTCTTGATTGATCCATCATCTTACATAGCATCTTGTTTTTTCTGAAAGATTACCAGTGTTGCCTGCTAATTCCTATTCTTGGTTCAGTTTTGACCTTGATTGGAATGTTTTTATATACTCATATGTTCCTAATCTTACTTTTACATATAAAATATATGTCTCTGTTTACCACACAAATGAGTGCCTAAAAAGGAAACAGAACATCTATTTACCCATTTGTCTCTCAATATAAAAATATCACCTTTCAAAGATTCTGTCCACTGTGCAGTTGGAAACCAGACCTGACTCATGGAAAATTGTTTCTTCTTTCCTCTTCACTCTACTGCCTCCATAGCTATACATACAGGATTTTACCGTAGATTATACAAAATATAAATATACAGATAAGAAATCAATTTCTCTTGGATAACTTATATTCTTACAGAAGAAAGATCATTTTTACTTCATAATATAGATCAGTAAAGGGCAAATAAATGATTAGTTTTACAAGTACTAAAGAGGATCAGAAGAAAGGAGACATTTCTGGTCAGAGGGGACAATGAAGGTTTGATTTAGCAAATACCCAACAATACATCAAATTGTATGACTCTCAGAGTAATAGGGGGATGGCTCCCTAGGATACTTGGAGGCATAGGGAGGGGGATGGGGGGAGGGTGTATGAAGAACTCATAGGAGACTGGAGAGTGGGAATATGGGGGAACCATCTCAGAAGCTGATGTCATTCCTCCAAGAGATACCCATTTAACGCATGAGTTCTTCTGGGGGAAACTGCAACAGGTGAAACCCAAGGTGGTCATCCATGTTTTGGCATTAACCCTGGATAACAATGTAGATACACGTTGATTACTGTTGGTTTGATAATATTTCCCCCTCAATTGTGTCTCTATATACTTCTAATAAAAAATAAATAAAAAATAAAAAAAGATCTAGCAAATAATTTAAATCAGTCTTTGAAAGTTGAATATATTCTAGTAGGCAGAGAGGAATTTGGTGGGCATTCCAAACAGTAGGTCTCATGAATAGGATAAAGTGAAGAATTTGTGTAAGAAAAGCAAAATAAAAAAAGAATCTAACACTTATTGGGATACTACTACATCTCAAACTCTGATACTCCACATGTATGGTATGTAGTCTATTTAGTCTGTATAATGATGAAACAGGAAAATATCAGTGTCTTTGTTTGTACATATGATAATTAAGATAGAATACATGAAGTATTTTTTCCAAGATCATGGGAAAGTAGGAGGCACAGCTAGGCTTTGTTCCTGTGTTTTCTCCTAGTTTAGAATTAACTTCTCCATGCTAAAGTTATTTAGAGGGGCTGGAGCGGTGGCTCAGCCGTTTCGGTGCTTGCCTGGCATGCACCAGCACACGAGTTCAAATCTCAGCACCACGAACACAACGAAGTCCTGGAGGAATGGAAGTCACATGAAAAACTAAATAAAAATAGCTTCTCTCTCTCTCTCTCTCTCTCTCTCTCAAGGTCCCCTCTTTCTTTAAAAAAAAAAAAAGCTATTTAGAAAACATATGGGCTGGGACATACTTAGGAGAGACTTTGTCTGGAAAACTGATAAATATGGTAATGGAAAGACATTGAAGACTTATAAGCAGAATAAAAATTGCTTTTATTTTATTTTTAGTTATATTAGTATGTTGAGAAATGGTTTCTGAAATAACTGGACTTACCTTTGAGGCAAATACTTGGAAGTGTTTAGATAAGAAAGTTCTGAAAAGTTTGTTCAGCCAGTCCCACTATTTTGGAATCTCCTTTCTTATAATTGATACTATAGGCAATACGAAGCTGTGGCATAGATTCTTTAGCATAAGGGTTTTAACATTATAGTGCTGCAAAATAAATGATCATTAACTCTGCTCACCCCTTTTTAGGCAAGAGAGATGATGATTTTAACAAAAAAATTGGTTCTTTCTCAAGGGTGCAACAAGTGCCCTCTGGGAGCTGGGAGAGCATTGGTTGGTCTGTTTCACTGATTAGTTATAGAGTCAACTTCTTTGGCCAAGATGCACATTAATAATACAGTAAAGGATTCAGTACTTTCTCATGTGCCCCTTCTACAGAACATAAAATAACAACCGTGATGTCAGGATTGGAGAAGAGGAAGAGGAAGGTCTTACAGAGAGAAGATTGAATTTTAAAGATAAAAAAATACAGTGAATATACCTGTAAACCCAACAGCTCAGGAGGTTGAGGCAGGATGATAGAAAATTCAAAACTAGCCTCTAAAACTTAGCAAAAACTGTATCTCAAAATAGAAGATGAAGGAGGTGGAGGAGGAGGAGAAGGGCAAGTGTGTAGGGGGCACCTGGGGATTAATCTCAGTGATAGATACCCAGTACCAAAATTAGAAAGAAAAAAGAATGACTAGCTACCTACCACTCATTGACTTTTTAATTAACAATTTGCACTGAAGGTATTTAGAGTCAGATGTTTTCCCCCCTTGGGTGCCCCTCACTCAAGTAGAGTGAGAAAATTTTCCTTGGAACATATTTATCTTTCCTTAAAACATTTCCAAGTCTGTTGTGTAAAATCCTTTGCTGAGATATTTATGGACTATTTCTCAGAATTACCTTGAGATCTCCACAGCAGCTATGCTCTGCTACCCAACTGCCAGCCTGGAGTTGCCAGGGCAGAGCCGTGGGACCAGGAAGCATAGCTGGAGGAGCCCTCAGGTCCAGTCTTCTCTCAGTAAGTATAACCTCGACCAGGGTTGATTTCTTGTGACAACATCCCCACCAGACCAGACTGTATTCACTTTTGCTTCTTAGCCTGTCAGCCTTCAGAATGCCATACCACCTATCATCTTCCAGCAAGAGGAGAAGGTTATTGTTGGGCCAAGTGAAGAGGGAAAAATATGTGATAGTTGTCAAAGTTAGTAAAGTATAAAGATCTGGGCCATTGATTCAGGGATCTCCAAAGCTCAGTGGAGTTCTACCTAAGTCAGAGGAGGAAATAAAAGAAATACACTACCAACAAAACAGCTATTGAAATGTCAGAATAACTCTCAGAAAATCATGGAGTGAGAGAGGCAGGGAATTCTCTTTAATAGCCTTCAGATAAAACTAGAAAGAACTAAGTGTCTTCCCAAGAAGACTAAAATAAGAGTATGTTAGTACCAGGTGCAAAGTGAGGTTGCACATAGGTTCATTACAAAGCAGGATCAGATAGGTATGGATAGCAGATTGAACCCTATCCAGGTTTATAGGCCAATGTCCTATAATTCTGGATAATTCTGGAACTATAAGAGAGGTAAGAGATGGAGAATTGACCACTATCTATAATAAAAAGTATATCCCACAGGTCAAAGTGGGAAAAGGGGTGACAGTAGCAGCAGTCAGGCAGCAGGAATGTGAAACAATTTAAGAATATTTGTTTTAGTCAGTGTTTTCATTGCTGTGACCAAAAGACCTGACAAGAACAATTTTAGAGGAGGGAAAGTTTATTTAGGGGCTCACGGTTTCAGAAATCTTGGTTCATAGACAGCCTGCTGCATTGCTCTGGGTCCTACATGAGTCAGAACATCATTGCAAAAGGGTTGATGGAGAAAGGCAGCACATGACATGGCCCCAAGGAAACAGAGGGACTGTTGCACTCAACAAAGATAAAATATAAGTTCCAAAGGTACACCATTGGTGACCCACCACCCCCAGCCACACTCCACCTGCCTGTAGTTACCACCCAGTTAATCCATTTAAGTGGATTATTGCCTTGATTGAGATAAGACTATTCTAAAACAATAAATTCACATTTGAACTTTCTGTTATGATTTCACACTTGAGCTTTTGAGGTATACCTCATACCTAAACCATAAAAATGCCAAAGGCAGACATACAGTGAAAAAGGAATTGGAGTTTCATCTGAACAAAAGATAGAGACACAAAGCATAACTTTACTGGGGGAAAATACATGAGCATAAGACTGGGTACTCTTAATAGAAATAGAGTGATTAAAGCAGAAGAAATAATCTTGCCTTTTCCCATGCTGATAGAAGCATAACTTGTGAACTGGTCCACATTAACAATGGGAGTCCACTCACCAGAGGACAAATAGTTTAGTAAAAAGAAAGCACTAGATGTACAAGGATACTTCAGAAGGACTGAGGCAGTTTGGCCTGAGGAAAAGAAGATTCAAAGAGGAAAATGAAAGTTGTCTTCAGATAGTATGAAGGACTATTGCATCATAATTAATATTACTATTTTCTGTAAGATTATAGTTTTACTGTTCAGGATTTGTCTGCTTATTATTTCCTAGCATTTTTCCTTTAGCTTCTCAATCTTCTAGTTTTTGGAACTTTATGACATAAACTGAATAATGGGCATAAACCAATACACCTGAAGCTGAAAGAAGGAAATCAGATGGCCAGTTCTGAGGAAAAGTACCTTGAACTGAAGACAATACAAAAATAAATGGCATTAGGAGCAAAATGGTGGTGACAGTGTGGGACAGAGGGCAGGAGGGAGTTATTTTGAGACTGGAAAATGCAATCATACAGAAAACTCATAATAGGTCTGAGTACTCAGTAAATGTACCCATGGGAAGCAGTACATTGGATGAAAAATGAGACTACTTGGACATTTGTATTAATTGTACCATTCACTAATGCCAACACCTTGGAAATTTAGTTAATATTTCTTAGACTGAGTTCCTCATATTTCTAAATTCATAGGGAAAAAGGAGCACATTATCTTTTTTCTGAAAATCACAGATCCAGGTATAGTCCTCCTGCAGTGTATATTGTTCATGGTAAACTGATTTCTCTTCATATTTCCTATCTTAGACAAAGTGAAAGCAAAATGAATTGAAAGGATGATTTCTTAGGGTACTGTCTCAGTGAATGCCAGTCCATTCAGCTATGCTAGGATGTGAGGCTTCATTTCCAACAGATGGCTTTGTGCCAGGAATTCCCTGCGCATAATATCATAGGTTGTACTTTAATTTCTGATAAAATTTTATTTGTCTCATCTGACTTTTGTATCATGATAGGTGAGACTACATCCATTTTAAGATAAGTAGCTTAGGTCAAATGTGGTTGATGTCCTATGATTCTACCTCTACAAGGATACATTAGCAAGCTCAAAGCTATTTCTCAAAACAAAATCATTTGTTTCTGAAGATGGTTCGGATTTGCTCCAAAAGGCTATGGAACTCAAATAAAATTTCCCATTGAGTTTGTGATAAGGCTCACAGAGCACCCTGATGTGCCTCAGATGTTTTTAACAGCCCTGGATTCCTAAGTCATGAAATTCATGTTGCGGTGCTGCTTGTGTACTATTTGAACCACCTCTGAACATTTCTTTCTCAAAGCCATCAGCATGGTGGGCAAATAAGTTGAAAAAAAAACTTTTGTGAGATGCATATTTCTTCCTCCATCCAAACCAGTTCATTAACATTGTACTTCTGCATAATGAGATAGGATGCAGTGGGCTGCCACTTGCATTTCTTTGCGAAATGTATAGTCTCAAATGTTCAAGCAGTATCAACCAGTATCTGCCCTGGAGCAACGAGCACACAGGAATCACATTGAACCATGTAGGACACACTTACTTCCTGCTCACCTGGTCCTATCAGCATGATGTTATCAGTTAGGCAAAGTAGCATGTTTCTTGAGGAATTACCCAATGAAGAAAGAATTTGTCTAAGGACAAATTCAAGGAATATAGCCATGATATAGCCCAGATAAACATGGCTTTGGCACACTGATATCCCTTTCACTAGAAAAGAATTGCTTTCTGATGATTTCTGTTTATTATGATGAGGTGGAGGAGTAATGGCAAACACTTTAAAGCTAAATAGTTAAGGAACAGGAGCCAAAAGCTGGAATAATCTAATAACAATTGTGGCAATACATCTGAAACAATCATTAAAACAGGAGCAATTATTTCATGACATTTACTGTAATAATCCATTTCCATTACCAAAGATCATTCTGCCTCACAGGAGAGTTAAGTGGAATATAACAGAAATAACCACCTTTGATTCTTTCAAGTTTATGAAGATGGACTAGTCTCTGCAGTTATTCTAAAGATATAATATTTCCTTTAATTCTAAGGGCTTCTGCTCAGTCTTTAATAGTTATGACTCCACAAGTCAGGAGGCTAACATGGGAATTACGTCTGTTGCTCAATATATATCTTTTCTATCTATTCAACAGTGACTACAGAAGGAATTGGTGAACCTGCTGGTCCACTATGATATAATGTCAAGCCTAAATTCTCTTTACCACCTGGTATTCATGTTTCATCTATGACCTCTGAACATAGTACTATTCTGATTTACCAGAGAGTAGTGTTTTTTTATAGAACCAATATCAAATAATTTACCCAAAGACTAGGTTTTTCCTAACAGTAGGGCAAAATAAATCTTGAATCTTCTGCATATCTCTTTGTAGAACATTAGGATTATTTATACTGAATTATTACTATAGTGAAAATTATTAGAGTTTTCTGTGGTTTGGTTGTGTCCTCCAAAACTCCTGTGGAAGTTTAAATGCCATTGGAGCAATATTAAGGAGTGGGACAGTAAGAGATAATCAGATCATGAGGATTCTACCCTCATGAGAGGAATTGATGCCATTAGAAGATACTTGGCTCACTCTTGTTCTATTTTGATCTCTTGCCTTTCACCAGGGAGTAATGAAGCAAGAAGACCCTCACCAAATGTTGGCACTTTAATATTGGAATCCCTGGTCTCCAGAACTGTGAACCAATACAATACATTTTGGTTCATTATAAAGTGTCTATTATTAGGTATTTTTTTATAGTACCACAAAATAGTCTAAGATGGTGTCTCAAAAACTCATGTGTGAGAATGCAAGAATGTTCACTGGTGAAAAGATTAGATTGTAAGAGCTAAGACCAAATCAGTGGGTTAATCTACTTAATGGGTTAACTGGGTGGTAACTGCAGGCAGGTAGGTGGTGACTGGAAGAGGTAGGAAAATGGAGCATGCCTTTGCAGTATATATTTTGCCCCTGATGAGCAAAGATCTCTCTTTACTTCTTAACTGTTGTGTCCTGAGCTGCTTTCCTCAACACCCTTTAGCCATCATCATCTGCCTCACCTATGGAGTTGGCCAACCAGGGACTGAACATTTGAAACTGAGCCAAAGTAAACGTTTCCTCTGCTAAGTAGTTCTTGTTGGTTCTTTTGGTCACAGTGATGCCAAGCTGACCAAAATTGACAACATCCTTCATTATACAGGTTCATCTTCCCTTTCACTTGGTCATTGCTAGATCAGTATTACAAGTTGGTTGAGTAACTGCATTGCAGCTACCTATAAAATTGATTCAAGTCAAGCTTATATTGCATCAGGAATGCAAATCAAGCAAAATTTCAGCAGAATAACTACTCATTTCAGCTTCAGAAATCTCAGGAACAATTAGCCTTTGACAAAATTTCATGTACATCAAATTATTCAGCTTATCAATTATGCTCTGCTGTTTTCAATGATAGCATGCATATTTTGCTTCTGAACACTAATAACTAATACATTTCTCTTGTTATTCTGAGTGCTCCAAACAACATTCACATTGAGATCACAAAGCCATTTAAAATATTGTTGTTCCCACATTTATTCCAATTAAAAGATGACAGTCACTGAAGTATTTTTAAAGCTTCTGGTGCAGCCACTATCAATGTGTGTGTGAGATTCAGTTTTGCTTTGTATGTCTCTATTGGTTTAGTAAAAGGAAATCAATATGTAGAATAGATATCTGATCTTCCATTTTTATTGTAATGCTATTCATGATAGCCAAGAAATGGAAGTAATATAACGGTCGGTCAACAGATGAATGGATAAAGAATACATATACACAATATGTTATACATACACAATGGAATATTTCTCAGCTACAAAAAAGAGTAGGGCAATAAAGATGACCCCAGAAGACATTATATTAAGTGAACTTAGCCAGACATAGAAAGAAAAACACAGTAAGATCTCACGCACATGTGGAACTTAAAACAGTTGGTCTCAGAGAAATAAAGAATATAATTATGATTACCAAAGGCTAAGAAGGATGCAGGGAGTGGGGAAGGAGTTGGGAGAAGTTGGATAATGAGTACAAGATTACAGTTACATAGGATAAATAAGTTTTAGTGTCCTGAAACAGAGTAGGGTAAGTACAGTTAGTAATTAACTAGAATTTTGAATGTTCACAACACATATAGAACATATGAGGTGGTGGATATGGTATCCTAATTTGAATATAATACAATTGTAAATATGAGTTGAAATATCACACACTATCTCATAAATATATGCAATTACTAGATATCAACTAAAAAAATTTGGTTGGATCCCTGAAGTTCTAACCTTCTATAGTTCACAAATTCTACTGGTCCCATAGGTGCCTAACTTTCTCAAATCATACAGAGGAAGAGGCTGGTCTTCTTTACCTTCCAAAACATAATTCTTTGCAAATGCTCTGGCATTCTCCCTGATCCCTACTAAAGAATGATGACATCCCTACTTTACGCTAGTTCCTAAGTCTGAGAATACATAATTTGAAAATTTTCCTCATAGCATAACTTTATAACTTTAAAAATTATATTTTTCAACAAACAACTTTATTTTTAAAAGTTTGTAGCTGATGGAGTAGGAAAAGATAACTTATTTGTTCCAAATCATTTCATTTCATCCTCCTAAAATTTGATTGATGCCCAAATAAAATAGGGTAATTTTACCACATACCTGGAGTACCATCTGTTGCAAAGAATAACACTCTGCAGCAATTCCACAAAACTATACTCAGTGAGCAAAGTTAGAATCAGCTCTTTCAAAGTAGTGAGAGGATTGTCATAAATTGAAGGGTGTTGGAGGTAACATATTCCTCTGTCCTTGACTTAGACACCCTTTTTCTCCTCACACAAACTAAGGTAAAGACTAAGGAAATTTTGCCAGCACTTTTTCATATACTGCCACTCTTCTTCTCCACTGATTTGTCTGTGTGCCACAGGACTCAGAGAGAAAAAGAGATTTTGAGATGCTAGATGAATTCAGCCATCCCTACTTCCTCTCCATCCCAGTGGGGAAACACTATTTCTAAGGTGACTTAGGTAGTCTGAGAAAGGACCAGGATGTTCACTCTAAGATAATTCATTTTAATCATATATGATGCCCTTGCAAGTAGCTGGCACTCCTCAATATGCTATTGATGTTTTTGTTTTCTTTATCTCAAGGGAGGAAATAGGTCAGCCAGGCTGGATGCAAACCTGTCAACAATTTGATTTATGGGGCCTGTGTCCTAGTTTCTCTCCCAAAACATTAAACAAATAGGCTTTCATTCAATCATTACAGTTTTATTCCTTTGAGGTTTGGGGCTTTTAAACCTTAAGACGTTGATTAAATTCCTATTAGTAGTCACAAGTTGTGTTCACTGCACCCTTTGAAGAAATTTCTAAGATTGGATCATCAGATAAATACCTGAGAGAATCATAAAACTGGGTAGAAAGACAGACAAAATCCAGATTGTGCCAGTTTTCCAACATTTCCAAGAAATGTCTTTGGTAATGCCGCGTCTCAACACTCTTCTAAAGTCCTTTCATTTCCAAGACTATTTGTAGTGGGTTGGCTTAGGGTACATTCACTCTACAGCTATGGAGCAAGAAAAAGAAAATCAATTTCTATAATTTGGGAATGGATCTCACAACCTTGGGTGGAGGCATTTGTCTCCAAGCATGCAGCCATACCTTCAGGAAAACAGCTGGAGCCAACTGTACTTGGTGTTGCCCACACTGTGAGAGGTAACACTTTCCCACACTCGATTTCAAAGCCTAACTTGTTTTCTCAGGAATGACCTCTGGGGATACTCATCCAGGATAGCAGCTTTTTAAAATCCATAATAAAGGCCTGCCAGATACTGTGTGACATTCTAACATATTACCCCAGCATTGGGATCAATCACAGCCCAGGGCCTGAGATTCAATATATCTTGTTGAAAGGATGCAAAAATTTTCAGAATACATTATGGCAAAGTTTGCAAATCCCACAGACATAAATTAGGAAATCTGCTTGATATTCTTGCATGTCACCAAATCTTTGCTGGGCACCTTGCTGAGTGTGGAGACTATGCAAGGCTGCTTCTGAGGCAGAAAAATTGAAATAGGCAGCTGCACAGACTTGCTTCGTATTTCCTGCAACCCATGGGATTCTGGGGTTACTGATCCTTGACCTCCTTGTGTCCTACTCGTCCCGTATGACTTCCAAGTTCTATTTCTTCGGCAAGACGAGGGAAGAATGGTAGGAAACAGAAGAGGAAAGATATATGAGATGATAAATGGAATCAGAAATCCATTTTTATCTCAATGAGAAGAAGTATGGAAGAAAAATGCTTTTCCCTGGGAATTTTGATTCTGTTAATATTGCACTATTTGTGTAGCTGTTGCTCTTGCTTATGATGGAGTTTGATGGCTCAGAGACTGCCATCCCAGACATTTTTCACTTCTGATTAGCTTAAAGGCTGACGTTTTGTAATCTGTCTAAAAGAACACCTCTTCCTCAGAGTCTGGGGTGGATGGTCTCGTAAAACTTTTCTGTTCTGCAAGGTCAGAAATGTTAGAAATGACTCTGGGATTAGTGGGTGGTAGGAGAAGAGGAAACAATGCCAAAATTACCACCCAGTGACCTCTGAAAAGCACTTGTTCCCTGGAGACTATCATCCAGCCCTGTACTTCTCTGACTTCAACACCCACAACCTCCTTAAATGTCATTCATCAATTATTTGGTGTTAATGAAGTCAGGGAGATGAAATTATGAAACCCGACAGAGAGCAAGCCTCTGTGTCACTGTTTGTGCTTCTGTGGCTGACATGAATGACCCCCACACAGTGGCTGCTTGCAAATGATTATTTCTCTTCTTCTGGTCTTTTCAAAGTTCAAAGCAGAGACATGATAACCCTTGCAAAGAAGTTGTATGCCTCACAGTTTTTAAGTGATAGCAAAAGATCTTGCAAAATAAGGATCATGAGCTAAGCAAATACATTTCTCTGGTAATTAAGGCAATGACAGAAAATACTCAGAAACAAAAAGTCATATATTCTTTCTAGTATAAACATGAATAAATATAAGGTAAAAATATAGATGGTGCCTTAGAGCTGATATTCTTCTTGCAAATTGATTTATGACTAAGGCAAAGAGGAAACCAGATTATTCACAAGCAAAATGTGCTCAAATTATATTCTCTGCATGTGTATTAAAACTCCTTTCCCTAATTCACTTAGATAATCAATAAGTCTATAGTAAGCACTCATCAAAATATAAACTTCTTACCAACAACTATAGAGTGGGAGACACCAAACTACAGTGGCTCATGTCAAATAGTAATGCAGTTCTCTCCTATATATAAGTTTGTTGGTCTGTCGAGAGCCAGCATGATGACCCAGCAGAGATGGACATCCTAAATCCTTCAGTCTTGTGGCTCTGTCTTTTCAAGAGTGCCACCCCTTTCATCATGATTCAATATAGCTCATGACCATGTTTACATTCAAGCCCATAGGAAACAGGACAAGAGAATGGAGAAGTCATGCTCATTCCCTTTTAAGCAGATGATCTGAAAATTCAACACATGAATTTACTCTCATCCCACTGACCAAAACTTAGATGGATACACATAAGTCTAAGGAAGTCTGCAAATTTTAGTCTTTATTGTCGACATCCATATGTTCAGCTAAAATTTACAAGCACTAAATCTGAAAGAAAAAGACAGAGTATGAAAACAGAGACAAATAGCCATCTCAGCCATGCAGATGGTCATCCAGATCACAGGTCCTTCTGCCTGCACACTTCCATGACCCTCCATTGTCTTTGAATATTCAGTGCCTTTAGGATGACCCCCATGCACATCTAGAACTACTGCTTAATTTATCCTAAACTCAACTGCCCTCCCTGGCCCCATTCTCTCTTCCTTTTCCTCGGTGTGGCTGCTCTGTATCAGCAATAGTAATGCATTATCAGACACCATCACATAGTAGTACCATGAAAGCTCACCTTTGAAACCTTTTAAGGAAAAGTGTATCCTTTAGGGCAGTGATATTCAGGAGAATATAACTATCTTCTCTAATATTCCTGCCCACCTTGAAAATCTTGTTGTATGACAGGACTAATTTTAGGAAATTAAATAACTTTCAGAGAAGTCACATGTATTAATCATTGTTCAAAATTAATTCTTATTATCCATCTCAAACTATTCAAACTACTATACTTATTTATGCATATTATATATGTATACATATATGTGTACATATATATATTTTTTCATGTACATACATAGCTCTACACATTTCAAGTGTAGGTTACTTTGTCATATTAAGGTAGTTAAAACTATCCACATAATGCATAAAAACCTGTCCATTTGTACATTTTGGTACATGAAGACCTGGATATAGGAAGAAATCACTTTTTTTCCTACCTTTATTTTTTTCTGTTCCACATTTTGCATTCCAGCCTACAGTGAAACTATACTAATCGCTTCAGCTTTGGAGTGATACAATGCATTAAAGTGGCTTTTATGATTGATTAAATGCTCCAGCTCTGCTACTACATTTAATCAATAGCAGCAGCCTGACACAGCTTCAATGGCTCCAAGGCATTACAGATTAAGCTCCACACATTTTACCTGTTTCAGAACAAATTATAATTTTTGCAACTACAATATTTTTACAGCTTCAGAGAGTGACAATCATTTCTAGAAAAATAGCATATTCATCTTTATTCTAATTAATTGGACTGTTCAATATTATTGCAAGGCATATCTCACTAATACCTTGCTTTGGCAAAGAGTACATTAATGCTAATTCCATGCTTATTCCAAAAGTCAGGATGAATTCTACAGTAAATGCCATTAAAGAAAATATGAATCCAGTAACTGGAGATCAAATTTGCAAAATCTTGGAGGGTTTATAATACTGAGAAAATTTCACCTGCTTATCTCCTCTCTGAAAAGCCAAGAAGTAGCTATATGCATCATCTTTCCTCATTCTGGTGAATAAAGAAGCATGCTCTCATTTATATACATGTTTATCCGAATGAAGTGATAGAAATCCTTCCTCTCTTCTAGAGCTCACATTTCTTTCCTAAGTAACTAACCAAGATACATTTCCTGCTGATTAAACAAAGAATGACAGTCTTTTGAGCACACTCCTAAAGGAGATCCAAGGACCACTACCTACTACCCTCCCAAAACATGGTCTACTATGGTTTGGAGATGGTTGAAGTGACCCCAAATCTTCATGCATAGAAATTTAATCCCTTTTGTGAGGCATTGTGAAGGTGGAAACAATTTGACTATTGAGTTTTGAGGCCAGTGATTAGAATTAGATAAGGTCATTAGAGAGGTGCATCCATGATTTAATCCTGGTGGCTTTATTAAAAGAGGGAAAGAGACCATATAGACACGTACATCAACACACATACTTCCTGTCTCTTGTCATGTGATGCTATGAACCACCTGCAAACTGCCAGGAACAAGTTCATCACCAAATTCAGTCCCTGATCTTCCATTCTGAGAATAAATCTTTTCTTTTCAGAAGTAAAGTATCCTAGTATTTCATTATAGTAACAGAAAATCATCTAATATATTCATCAGAGTGGGAGCTACGCCATATAACATTACGTCCTTCTTAAGAAGTAAAATTTCGATGGTAACCTGGGGCACAGTGAATGGAAAATCTCTCCATGAACGAGGAGCACTAACAGTGGGAGAAGTGCCTTTCTGAGAGGTGGTTGAACAGCAAAATTTCACCCTAAATTCATTACTATCCAAGTAAGGACGTTTAGTGACACAGAGCCACTGATAAGCTGAGAGTACAGGAAATCCTAAATAAAAGTTTTACAGTTTCAGTTACCTAGCTTTTGGGCTAGGGTTTCACCCCAGAGGGGAGGAAGCTGTGCACAGAAATGAAGAAACTCGGAGCTAGTGAGTACTGATAGTAGCAGAGGCTGGGCAGGGTTCTCTGGGGCACAGTAGAGGCAAGAACCCAGGAACGGATTTAGTACATGCAAATTAGAGTCCTCTGAATGTGACTGCTCAAAGAAGCAGGATGGTAACTGCCATATTGAACACTCCTGGAGGATGGTACAAGAAACTGCTTAAGAACAGTCAACCCAGCTACACCAGACCCAGATCAGAATAGGGAGCTCAGATCAGAGTGGATCCAGGTCCCCAATGTTTTGACTGTCTGACCTGGATGCTGTGTGTGTCTGGCAGACCTTCCCTTCTGGTCCTGCAAATTACATTTAGAGGCTTCCTGATTACCCTGTTACTCACTGATTTGCAGCTGGAGCCTCTGACTAGTGTTCTGCTCAGTAAGACCTAAATAATCTCAGGGGGATTGGCCTGCAGGTACAGCAGATACTGACTGAAACTCTCTGGTGGGGCAGAGGCTGGCATCAGCCTCAGGTACCTATGAATAGAAGGGCAGCCTGGCTCCAGGGCTTTCCTCTACTTTCAGATGCTGAATTCTGTGAACAGAGAGGTCCCATAGGTACTGTGCACTCCAAGTGGGTCTGGGCTTCCATGCCCCCTAGTTGCTGCATTTGAGATCTCCATACACACTGATCTAGCTGGGCTGGTGTCTCTATCATGACTGCCTCCTCTTGCTGGTAATGTGACAGTCCCACACATCACTTCTTGGGGTAAGTGGGGACCTCAAGACACTCAAGAATGTAGCAATAATAGTCCCTGGTGAGCTCAGTTCAGGCCAACCACTATCTTTGGAACAGCAAGAATCCCTTACAGCTGCACCAGGATCCACAAGACTCCCAGTGAATCCTGAGTACCAATTTGAGTTGGGAAAAGAGTTTTGTCAGGCAGACACTAAACTCCTCAAGAGTGTAACCCGCCCTAGGATACTTGGAGGTGTGGGGAGGGGGATTGGGGGAGGGTGTAGGGGGAAAAACTCCTAGTAGACTGGAGGATGGGAATATGGGGGAATCATCTCAGAAGGAGATCTCTGCCCTCCATGAGATGTCCATTTAACTCAGGAGTTCTTCTGGGGGAAACAGCAACAGGGGGAACCCAAGCTGGGCATCCATGATATGGCATTAACCCTGGATAACTAAGTATATATACATTGGTTCTTGAATGTTTGACAATGTTTCCCCCTGAATTGTGTCTCTATATCCACCTAAAAA